>NJDC01008908.1:76013-107791 GCA_002245475.1 Calephelis virginiensis
CGAGTTTGCGCGTTGAGGGGCGGAAGGCCCCGGGTTTTCCTCACCATCGATCTCCATGTCGGAAATCGTGGGAGTATTTTTGGGCTCAATCCGCGTGCGACCTAATCGGAGGCCATGTCTGGCCGCCGAAAAATCAAATTAACTTAGCACTCCCCTCAGCGGCAAATTCGCGCAGATTTATACACAATAAAACTGTTTGAATTTTAATTGTTTTAAAAGGTCCGTGCACAGAATGCGCAGCGAATACACTAAACACTGAACACTCGCGACACAACGGCACGGCACGACACAACGCGACGGCACGGCACGGCTCGACACGGCGTCGGCCAGCGTAGCGGCAGCGTTACGTCCGCCGCGCACGACGGTTGAAGCAATTCGGCCTTATCGCCTACAGTGCGGCCTTATTTGTAGGGCTCAGTGCACGTGCACGCGTTTACAAGTTGTTAAGCTAAGTATTGAAATAATAATGATAACCTTAATTTCACATCGAAATAAACTCAAAGCAATCAACTGTTGGTTTATAAACTAATTTTCTGGACATCATCAAATTATTTAACTTAAATATTCTAGTTTTTCAGATGAACTAATATAGTTGCGCCGACATATATTATAATATTTAATAGTCCATTTCGTAAAAATAGTGTCGTTTGTATAAGTATGTCAAACATGAAGAGCCACTAAGAATCTGGGGGCACGGTAGTGTCTCTAACCAGTCGAGCACGAAGCAAACACTGCCGTACCATCCTTTACTGGAATCATTTCGTTGCATTGTCGAAAAAACTACGAAAATATAGTGCCATTAATAGACATACTAATACACGAGCAGAGACAAGTAAATTTTTTAGCACTCTCCTTTTTTTCCATTATGAAAAGAAAAAAAGAGAAACAAAAAAATTAAAAAAAAATCTAAAGTGAAATTCTCTGAGGTAAAAAGTAGGTTGAAAAGTGATTAAAATTAAATAATTTTTATATATCAGCCAAGATTTAACCTAGTATTCAAAATCCAAATGATTCTGGAAGTATGTATCACCAATTATTGAGCTTCAAACAAATCTATTATTTCCTTCTTGTCTTGTGTATTTTCACGAAATCAAGAAACATGTGGAATGAAGAAAAATATTTGGGAATGAAATATGAGATGAAATATAAAATGAGATACTTCGTGGAAGCTTCTTTACAACATTATGTAGGTACAAACTAAGCGTAAGATAACAAATTTATTTAAGACCTCGGTTCGCCCTGATTTCGTAACTTGATGCTTTCCCTTACTTATTTCCGAGTTGTTTTCTCTTGTTATTAATAATTTAGTAGAATATTAACTTGTAATAGAAATGTAAAAGGAAACCTCTTCAAGCTTATGTTTTAATATTCTTGAAACCTGTTTAAGACATTATATTAAATTGTGACCGGCTATACACTTAACTCTATCAAGCAACAGGCTGGGTTCGATTTCCGACGAGGGCAGGCATTTTTAATTAGATGTCTGCGTTTCTGATATAGGTGTTTATTTTATTTATTTTAGTATCTATTTCAGTATTTCTATGTACTTCTGGTCACTCATTGGTTGAAATGCAACTATAATAAATTTTAAAATCTTTTTGATAAGAACGCCATCTTCACTTATCAAGACCAACTACTTTGTTTCTTTATATGAATACAGTTTGTGCACCATCTGTGATCTTTTATAGTTGTCATCGTTGTTTGTGTGTGTTACATGAGTTTTAGTATGAGTAATGTGTAATGTCTCAATTTTTCATTTATTGCACTAAGTTTTTTCATGGCGACGTTCCAATCCAGTGGTAGTTTTAAGAATTATATAGACGCGTCACAAGAATCTTTGTATAGACCAACGTGAATCAAAGTCGTTAACTTGAAAATATTAGGTCCTAGTTATGGTATAGGTAGCATAATTTAATTAAGTATTTCTATGCATTAGAATCATTGACTAACGCTCATGACACAAGCATATAATTTGCTTACTTTGATTAGATTTGGATTGGACTTAATTTTTGTGTGAATTATCAGCATTGATCGGAATAGGTAGAGTTTTTTCATGTACTTTTATAACTTTTGCATAACATGGATATGCCCAGATAGGTATTATCTCCGGTCTTCCGAAAAACTCAACATATTTTCATATTAAAACTATAGCCACCTGTGTGTTGAGTGAGTGGATTAAATAAATGTGTATAAAATTAGTACTTGTTAGTAACAATAATTTATGTTCTTGTATAGGCATGCCTATAATTAAAATAAGGTAAAAAAGAAATTCAATGGCAAAGACGTTAAGAGAAAAAATCCATTTCAAGTTTGCATTATATATTTACACTTCGGGATCTAGTTTCCCGAAAATATTGAAAAAATATGATTATTTATTGTAATTTAATCAAAGCTTCCGATACAGCTGAAAAAACCAACTCTTCTTCTTTTGAATTGCATGGAGAGAATAATTAAGAAAAAAAAATAGGGTTAATTTAAATTGAATAAACAGAACAGTATTTACTTTAACCCTTCCTGCTAACTAACTCACTAAGCTCTCAATGTGGCTGGCCGGGATTTAAATTTCATTTATGTTTTACTCGACTTTTATTATTACAGGTTTTCTTTATTATTTGTTTGTTTTCAATAACGTAGTAAAAATTACATTAAAATGACTTTTTTCAACTACTTTAAGAAATTTCATTGTTTTCATATTTTAATTGTTCCCTTTTGTTCAATTTCCGAACAATAAAAATTAATTGCTTAAAAGTGTTTTAGTTAACTAAATTTTACATAATCTGAAAATCATATATATGAACATAAAAATTTAATCTTTAATTCCATATTCTGGAAACTTATCCATACTTTGATAACGCTATGACGCAATTACTAGAAAAAACTCTATGTATTCCGATCTGTGCTAATCCTGATATTTGTCACTTAAAAAAAATCATGGTATATGAAAGTTCAACATTAAAAATACACATAAATTAAAATACTAAGTGGGCAATAGAAATATAAAAATCCTCAAATGTAATTTGTGGTTGTTTTAAATTTGAAATAAAAGTTTGACAAATATAAAAATAAAGACAAAAAGTGAATATGACAACAAATATAAATTATCCTTGTCATTAGTGGACGATAAAGAGATTGCTCTTACCTAATTACACGATGGATGCTACAATGGCGATTATGGACTATGGATATACTACTAAAGAAATTATGTGGTACAAAATAAACACATCAACACTGTCTTAAGGATATTTTGAATTTACTTAATTATCTCACAATAAAAAAATAGTTATTATTTTGCATAAAGAATTGTATACTTAAATAAAGAAATTATAAAAAAAAACTCCTCGTGAAAATTGGGTTTTTCCGATTTTCTAATTAAAAAAAGTTGCTCGGGATTGGAAATGTGCCCAGTTGGCGATAGGCTTGCCACCTATCACATTGTGGAACTTAGTGTCTTCGGCTAATCGTGGGTGCCCTGGGTGTGCCTCTGTCTACGCCTTCGGAGATATGAGCGTGAAGATACTTATTTTTAAAACTAACCATGAATGTGTTTCTTAAGAAATTGTGAAAAATAAAGAAAAGTTATTGCTTTTAAAAAGTGTGAAAATAAGTAGTCTGAAGAACTACTCAAGACATTACAACGACCCTGCAACGATTTTTCATACTTTGGAATGAGTTATCAAAGTCTTGCTGAGGTATGCTGTCTCAGGTCCGGCTAAGATGCAAAAAAAATCTTCAAAGCTCTTCTTTGGATCATGTCCCGCGCGTGCCCTATGGGGCTCAGGTCAGGTGATTAAGCGGGCCAGCCTAACTAAGACCGATACATCGTGTTCCTCCAACTATCTCGTAGCCACTCTCGCTGTGTTCGGACGGGCGTTATCGTGCATAAGCGTAAATTCTTGGCCCATTTGTAACCAAGAGGGGCAGATTCGATAATCTGCCGATAGTGCCGATGGCACTAGCACCTCGTTACGGTATTTTTCAGCCGTCATGGTGTTTCTGATTCAAACGAGGTCTGTTCTTCGACGAATACGAATTCCTGCCCAAACTATAATCGTCTCGCCGTAGGTGGAATTCTTGAGGATGTTGCAGACAGTTATCATGACCAAACACGTACTCGTGTATCGGGAGGGAAACGGAACTGGGACGCTTCGGTAAACATCACTACAGACCACTGGTTATCTTCCCCATAGCAAATTTAGACGAGCTCACTCTAGTCATCGTCCACGATTTTCTTGACGTAGTGATGAAGTACGAAGGGGTCTACGAGCATAGGTTAGCAAGGTTAGCTTCATGCAGCCTTCTCTTCACAGTTTGGTAACTCACAAGCAACTAGTGCTCTAACTGGAACCTCTCAACCAACTGCGTGGCCGTAACATTGGTTCTATTCTCGCAGCAACTTGCAAAAATCGGTCTTGTCGTTGAGTGGTTATGATCTTCCCATTGGACGTCTTTCAGCCACTTTACCAGTAGAACAATATCGTGATCATAACCTAGATATCATATCATATCATAACCACGTTTTGTCTTGTTCCAATCTCCTCAGCAATACTCCTTGAGTAGTCCCAGCTTAGAGTATGCCTACTACGCATACTATGCATAAGCATCTTCTCTCGTTAAATGGCGCTGTTGCACGATATGATATATAACTTGTTATGAAACTTGAATTAGACACAAAAAAAAGCATCCCCGTATTACTGTAGGTAAGCTTTTGCTTACCAAGAAAAACCATGGATTGAGGCATCGATAACATAAGTATAATAAGGAATAGGTAGTAAAATTTATAGATGGACATTTAATTGTATTTTATTTGATATTTTTGATATTGTATTTTATTTGATAGTAAAAATACTATCAGTAGTACTACAGAATGAAATTGGTAAAAATAAAAAACATACTAGTCATAAGCACGAATGCGAATCAAATATAAAAAGCATCATCCATGTGGATGAGTCCGTAGTTATGAATAAATTTATAATCAAAATAATTAAAAAATATATATTTATTAAAAATTTTAACCACTTTGTAAAACACGAAATGTAAAAAATAATATCAAATAAAATATAATTAAATGTAATTATATAAATTTTACTATCTTTTCCTTATCACTTGGTTTTATCCTTGATTTTTCTTGCCTAATCCTCATTCATAATATCAATTGTTACTATCAAAAACAAACTAGAAACAAAAAATTAAAAAACGTGAAAACAAATGCGAAAAAAAAGATAGTTTTTTTTCTGAAGTTAGTTCAGCTTTTTTAATATTTTCATATAGTTCCCATTAGAACTTCGCGTCGTGCATTATCATTAAATCAATATCAAGTCATAACTGATTAATGGCGTCCCTTTTTTAATTATTTTTAATCACCTAATTAAACATCGATTAATCGTAATTTAAAGTTAAATCACTTATAATTAAAGATGGCATAGACTTTTAAATTAATTTCTATCAGAAATTCTAAAAAAGTATAATTGTGTAAAGTAGTCACTCTCTTAAGCCTGCAGGACGCTTGTGAAAGCTTTCCTTAGAGTTGTTGTAAATATGTTACCTATACAAAAAACCCCATAAGTGGGACGTCATTGGGACATTCATTATCATCATCCAGTGTTTCACCGTTTTAACCCGGTTTCGCTGAGTAGAATAGACCACCTGCCACTCTGCCAGGTAGATCGTAACTCACTTACTGGTTAAAATGTAGGTCAATACCAACAAGACTACTGTTGTTAGAGAGCAAACCACCACTTTACCTATTCGGTCTAGACGGTAGACGAGCGCAATAGGCCTAACATCTCGACCGCGAGACAGTGACGCACCTGACACATGTATGGTGTCTATAGGCCATGGTGATTTTTTATCATCAGGAGACCCATATGTTTGTTCGCTGACCCATCACAAAAAAAGTATCAGCGTTTCCGTTGATCCAATCTAATCCAGAGTCAGATATTTTAAGCACATTTTTAGCATGAGATTAAAAGAAAAAAAATTAAAGCTGCTGTTGCCTAGCGAAAAGTTGCGAATTATGCTAGATTCTTATACCGAATTACTGAATTAGTACCAATTAGTACCTTACTGATTCAAGCAGACTAAATCTAGTGTCGTTTTCAGTGGGGAACGTAATTTAAGTGGTAAATTTCCTTATGTAAGAGTTTAGACTCGGGTTGGCAACGGATTACTATTACTAGTACCAACGGTGTCCAAAAGTAATGTTAATATATTGCTGGCAAGAGATACTCGTACTTAAGTTCTTTTATCTTTATATCTTATAAAGACATTATCCTAAATACGACTATTTACGGTCATTTCCAAATACAGCTATACCCAAAGATAATAAGTGACTATTCAAATAATTTGTGCTAACGTTCACCAAAACTAGAGTATTGTTTTAATGATTAGCACGCCGCCAGTACTTATTTTGGTGGATTCGAGCCTAAAACTTTCTCCAAAGATAATATTATGTGTTATTAATTTAAAAGTCAAACATTGTGTCGACTCTTGGAGTATGTTTTGTACTGGAGTCCTTGTTTTGTTTGTGTAAAATAACCAGATTAAAGCTGAAACAAAAGAAACAGTTTACGTTTATCATACACTATGCGAAGGATTTATAAAACTGGAACTGTTGAATGTAACATCGCCTTGTTGTACAATTTATTTACTCTTTTTTGCTCAATCCCGTTCTAAGTCTAAGTAAAAAAGATTTATTATTATAATACTTCAAAAACAAGACGCTCATAAACTAAACAACATATTTTTACCGTAACAAATTTATGAATAGTTTAACTTTTATGAATACAAATTTTTAGTCACGAATTTATAAACAATAATAATAAATATCTCTGGACAAATTACACATTTTGGTCTAGCCCACAGTAAGAAAATTATATGCTTGTAATATGGGTTGGCAGTGGAAAAGTGGATTCCTCTAGAATTGGTTGGAGCAAAGCGGCAAACGCACTTTGACTACTGAGTTAGTATTGAAAATGAAAATTATTTATTTGCGGAATATGTATGTAAGAAAGTTGTTACTAAGATATTTAATCATACCAACATATTCTACTACATTGTGGTGTGAAAATATTTAATTAAATTTAAACAAACTCCTCGGCAACCATGATTTCTTTATTTTTACTTACATTAAGTATGTAACAATTAAAAAAAATATTTCATTTATTTATGCTTGTCAGCTAGAAAACCTTTACACTCTAATAACAAATCAAATACCTGTTTTCGAAATCTTTTTACTGGATGTGATTTTAGATTAACAGGAATTTAGGTATATACACTGATGGACATTTAATATACATTATTTTCATTAACGTTAAGTTTTTGATTAGGCACATGTAGTTTCTCACTCTTTGTGAAGTGTGTAATTCCTAATAATTTAGCATTTATTTGAAACAAATGATGATGTTTATTTACAAATACACATACAACCAAGATATATAAGCAAGGAGAAGGCAAAATTTTGAGCGACTTAAAAAGTGGTTTGCATGAATATAACTGATCAATATCGCCCGTATACACTTCTTTGTACTCTAAAGTTTCTAATTAATTGTACAGAATTTCCCCGAATGGGGATCCTATATCGTAAACCAGAAGAAACATACCCAGTATAAGCTAAAAGATATGCTTTCAAGCCTGCCATTTCTCTTATTCTTCTTAATACATATACAAACCTACCCATTTTATTACAAAGTGAATCAAGATGTGACTTCTAATTCGTTAGTAGTATAATATATAGAAACGTATGTATAACACAAATCGCAAAATTTATTGATTTTTATTCCTAGCAAGTTAGTAAAATCTACGGTATCTATAATATTATTATAGAAAACAACGTCTACTTTTTAGTGTCTCTATAATGTGTTTTAAATTAAATTAAATTTGTTTTTTAAAGGTTTCATTTATGATTATAATCATTTAACCATTCTGTTACTTTGTTCAAAGTTTAAGTTATTTATGTGACTTGATCAATTTTGTTTTTGAACTTGATGAGAAGGGTTGTATCACCAGCAAATAAGATGGAATCATGAATAATAGCATGATGCAGATCATATATGCAAATTAAAAAAGTGATGGCCCTAAAACGCAACCTGGTGGCACTCGCGGTTTCCTCTTATTTTTGTTATCTCAATACACTGCTTTCTTTTTCTAAATATCTGATAAACCAATCTAATGATTTTCCTCCAATGCCAGATCGCGCAAGTTTTTTTAACAATAGTTTATGTGATACAATCTCAAATGCTTGATGAACTAGTGCCTGTGTCGTTATATTTGTCAGCAATTGCAATCCGTGATGAAAAAATTAGCTACTAAAACAACTGAGACTGGTCAAGCATTCTACGCCAGTGCTGGTTCACAACAACGCTAGACTACACATTGCACAACAAATGGCTACCATTTTTTTAATTTACATAAATGATATGCCTGATGCCATCAACCGTGATTCCACCTTATTTGCTAATTATACAACTCTTTTCATTAAGGACGACATTAAAAAATATCTATTTGAAGAAGCAACCAAAACTTTGAACAAAGTGGCAAAGTGGTTAAAAGAAAATAATCTTAAAATAAATCTTGCAAAAACAAAATTAACAATACTTCAAACAAATACGTCATAGAGAGACCAAAAATGTACACGTTTTTTTTAATAATACAAACTTTCTGGAAATAAAAATCGATAAATTTTGCAATTAGAAATCGCATATTCACTCACTTTGTTTTAAAATTGATAGGGTAGGGTGGGGTAGGGCATTTACCCGTGTAGGTCCTCTTTCTGCCAGTCGGATCGTAAAAGGCACTCTCTGGTGAAAATATAGGTCATTACTAATAAGACCACTGGTTATGGAGTATCTACTATGCAGCAATTTGCTCGGGTAGGGATCCACCGCCTTAACTATTCTTGCCGATATAATGACTCTGTTATGTTCTGGTCCGGAGGGTAGGGTTGCCGATAGACTTGCGTCCTCAAGCGACCAGGATAGGGACGCACCTGTAACGTCTATGGGTCAGGGTTGCTCTTACCATCAGGAGACTCGTGTGCTTGTTCGATGACCTATCACATAAATAAATATAATAAGAAGGATAAGAGAAGTATTATGCTTAAATGCATTTCTTTTAGCTTATCATGGGTATGTTTCTTCTATTTTAAAAAAAATCCTTGGATTTATCCCATTTGGGAAAATTCAGTGGAATTATAAAGATTTTTTTAGACTACAAGAGATGCGTATAGGACGATATATTAAAGTGCAGATCGGTTACATTCATGTAAATCACTTTTTTATGTAGCTCAAAATTTCGCGTTTAGGTAAATACTAACGAATTAGAAGTCACATCTTGATTCACTTTGTAATAAAATGGGTAGGTTTGTATATGTATTAAGAAGAATAAGAGAAATGGCAGGCTTGAAAGCATATCTTTTAGCTTATACTGGGTATGTTTCTTCTGGTTTACGATATAGGATCCCCATTCGGGGAAATTCTGTACAATTAATTAGAAACTTTAGAGTACAAAGAAGTGTATACGGGCGATATGTGGCATTGATCAGTTATATTCATGCAAACCACTTTTTAAGTCGCTCAAAATTTTGCCTTCTCCTTGCTTTGATATCTTGGCTGTAAGTGTATTTTCAAAAAACATAATCGTTGGTTTCAAACAAATGCAGAAGTATTAGGAATTATACATTTAAGAAATAGTAAGAAACTGCATGCGCCTAAACAAAACTAAACATTTATAAAAATAATGTATATTGCATTTTCATTCGGATGTATTACCCAACTCCTTAAAATCTGTGGTCCAGCGGTTCATGTGTTGGACTTGACTGCATGAGGCCCCGGGTTCGAATCCCGGGTCGGGCAACAAAAAGAAAATTTGGGTTTTCCAATTTTCTAACAAAAAAATGTTGCTCGGGATTGGATATGTGCCCGGTTGGCGATAGGCTTGCCACCTATTACATTGTTGGACTTAGTGTCTTCGGCTAGTCGTGGGTGCCCTGGTTGTGCCTCTGCCTACCTCTTTGGGGATATGGGCGTGAAGATACTTAAAATCTGAAATAACTTTTATTAAAATGATTTAGAAAGAAGGTTATTGATATGGCAATGAAGAAATGTTGTTATACTGTAAAAGGTTTCCTGCAGAAAATCAAAAATAAATAAATACATTTTAACAATTATAAATTTAATTCAATTAAAGAAGTTATGGTTGCCGACGAGTTTATTTCCTCGTTTCTTCTCCTGCCTGGCTAGGTTTGGAAACAATGGAAGCAAAAGGCAGATAGGTAATACGCCTGATTGCCGTGGAGTTTTTTTTTTGCATTTCTTCTCCTGACTGGCTAGGGTTGGAAACGTTGGTAGTGTAAGGTGGATAGGATTAAAATTAATTTAGTTTTTTTTTTATAAATTATAAAAATTTGAACGAAACGTAGCCAGAACGGATGTAAGAGTTTTAGTTGATGGGTTATATATCTTGGATTTAGAAAGGAGAGTTAATGCAGGGAAAAGTGTGAATAGAGCACTGGGTAAGCTATTTTAAAGCGAGGTTATGAGTCAAAGTGCTAGACTCACTTTGAAAAATTCTGTGGTTATCTCAACTTTGATGAATTGTAATATTATTTTCTTATATACTAGTTTAATAGCCGGCCTTTGTAATTTGCTAGCTGTAATATATTGGCTGTTATTTCAAAAAAATAAATAAGTTTTTTATCTTATATTTTTTTTGTAAATTTTTAAAACGTAGGACAAAAATTGATTCTGCTTGACAGTTTGGGACAGTCTGATTGCATTCTTCTTCACAGTCTGCCACGTTCTGTTTAAGAGTCTACTATGATCCTATTAAAAATTCTAATTCGATAAGTGGACGGAACTCAAGAAAAGTACTACTATGACTACTGCTTGCTGACTGGTGCCTGCTGCTCGTTGGTAGGAGGACTCTAGACCGGCGTTAGCTGCCCATCGGTGATTTTCTCTGGCCACCTCCCCAGCTGCGACGACAGCTCAAAACCGACGTGTTTGTATGAAAAGTGTAATAAATGTTAAAAGAAGCCAGACAGGTCTGCCAGGATCGTGAAATTTGACACTCAATACTCTCTGTCATCTTGTAAAGGACTTGGCGTGAAGATTTGTATGTATGCAGCTTAATAAAAATAATACAAATAGGTACTGTGATTTATAAATTAAAATATATAATATAGCACACAATATACGTAGCCCAAAAATATATTTTTGTAATAATTTTTAAACATACATATTCTGCAAATAAATAAATTTAATTACATGTCGTTTCATTAAAAAACCAGATAATTTTGTAATACGTACCTATATCTAAAAAAAGTTTCATATATTTATCCTGTAGGGACTGACACACTATTCCACAGGAACTTCCAGAATTTTCATCAGAAGATTTTGTTTTGTTTATTTTTATCAAAAAATTTTTTTGTACAAATTTAAAGGTCACTTAATGTAAATTTAAAACGATTAAATAACGTTTTATCGTTTTAAAAAGTGATGCTAAAACCTGGATATTGCCGTGACATGTACTCTATTTTTAAATTCGCTCTAAGGTCAAACCTAATTGGTATGAAAATATAAAACGGTGTTCGGCATTTATTGTGTAAAGGGCCAAGGATTATATAATTAAATTCAAACATGCTCAAAAATGTTGGCTTCAGTAATAGCTGACTTTACGTTATTATAAATTACTTTAAATCCTTAGAATTTAGGGAAATTGCCTGATTTCGTTTCGTTTTAACGAAGTTTTTAACTTGAATTATACATATATTTTTAAAAATCTAAGTGTGAGTGTTGGGGAGAATAGGTTTCATTTCTAAACTTTGTATTAAATAATAGATAGATAAATAAATAAATATCCCTGGACAAGTTACACAAATTGAATCTAACCCCAAAGTAAGCAAATTATATGCTTGTGTTAATCAACGATACTATTACATAGAAATACTTAAATAGATATCAGAATAAATTTAATAAACACCCAGACATCTAAATGTTCATCACACAAATATATTATATTGACTGTAGCTTTACTCGCATTATAAAAATTTTCGTTCATGCAAAATAGAAGTAGTTCGAAGATCGAAATGAAAAGTAACCTCAATTTGATAGAATTAGTGCTGCTATCAATCTGCCACCATAACAAAAATGACAACTATTCTCCGTTCTCTAAACTCTGGATCTTCTGGATCTTACTCTTTCATTTCTACAAATCTGTTGGAGAAACAGATGATTCCAGTCCCAGTTCCAGAACTACCCTTTGACATTGACTAACTTTCTCTAGAACCAAATAAACATTGTTTTGATGATGTTATAATATACAAAAATAATGACTGAGTCAAATATTCTCAGCGTAAGAATATAATATTTCTAGTGGTAAATGCCCCAGTTGATACTTTTGTTTGCTGCACACAATTAGTAGTTATCGAAACACGTAGAACTGTCTAAGGTTTTAAAATACGTATAAAAGCTACAAAACGCGATTAGGTAAAAAAAAAGTCCCCTAACAGGTAGGCCGAGGCACAACCAGGGCACCCACGACTAGCCGACAACACTAAATCCCACAATGTGATAGGTGGCAATCCCGGGCAATATTTTTTTATATTAGACATTTGAAAAAACCACATTACTTTTGTTGCCCGACCCGGTAATCGAACCCGGGCAACCATGAAGTAAACACCAACACCTGGACCACTAGACCACAGAGGCGACTAAGTAATTTTAATTAATTCGGGAAAAAATGTGTAATGTTATATTTATTTAAGTTGATGTGATAATAAACAATAATACGGTGGCCTACAGAAACCGTAGTATTATAGGTGCATTGCTGTCCTGACTCTTGTGGTCAGACTGTTGAGCCTCATTTGCAAACATACCAGCTACCCTATCTTTCTACCCGAATAATGCAATTGTCACTACGGTTACAGGTAGGCTGGGAATTCCTGTCCGGGCAACATGGGTATAGCATACTTAGTGTTTATCACAAATTTACCGTCTTCATTTTTATTAAATGACTCAGAATCTGTAAAAAAAGTAGCTTGAATAGATACAATTGTTCTAATTGTATAAAATTAAATTAAATTTATATCACCGGGCAACGTATCAACAGAATTACGTGAAAATAGTCAACACATAAACATAATTCAAGTGATATTTCTGACGCCATATTAAATTTGAACCAAAAACGATGTTAAATCAAACGTTCAAAACAATAAAGGTGTAGGAATCTTCATAAATCCCGCCGCTCCCGGGATTCACCCGTTATTTATGGCCAAACTTTTTGTAGGGGATTTCAATTTGCGCATAAAATACTCATTGTTATAACAGATTAGTGAGAGAATTGTTTTTTTTTCTCCGACTCGCAAATGCTTTTCTCTCAAGTTAATTATTTATCGTTTTGTTATAGGGAACTTTTGTTTGGGGACTTTCAGTTCCTTTTTATTGTTTTTGGGGTAAATTTTTGTTTGTTTCCTTATAAAATGATAGTGCGATAAGTGCTAATAAATCAAATATGTTGATCGGTTCATCGCAGCTATTTTGGGGTTAGTTGTTTTCGTAAAATCAGAATACAAGCTCTTAATGACGGACTTTGTAAACTTAATCCTTCTTACTACAAAAATAAACACTGGTTACACACATGTCTCATTAAATACTCTCTTGTATCTATTTTTTGGGTGATATAGATATTAAGGTACGGTCAGTCCGGGTCCGCTGAGTAGAATTGACCATCTGCCTATCTACCAGGCAGCTTGTTAGAGGCGAGCATTGGATAAAGTATACCAAGGCAATATGTTGCCGTTTATCCGCACACATGTTTTGTATTCTTAACTTCACCTAACACATTTTACAAGCTTATACTACTAACTTTTAGTTTTCAGCGTACTTAAAATCTGGATGTTTGAACATTAGGGGTGTTTTGCATGTTGTTGCATTAAATGTTTAACCCTGGGTTAGCTTCTATTAGCTTAATTCAATCTGTTTTTGACAGTTTAATACGAGTCTATTATTAAATTTAACCCATGAACTTGCAAGCGGTACTAAGTTAGATAACATTTAACAACTTGGTATCTTAAGATTTGTAAACTACGAGTAGATAGGTACACTTAAAAAAAGTCTGTTACTACTTGTTTAACATAATGAGATGAAAGTTTATAAGTGTGTGTTTATGTTAATATTTGTGGTCATGAAGTCGAATCCAACACCGGATTATTAGGCAGAGGTAGCTCTATAGTATTTGCTATATTTGAAAAGAAAGGATCCCTCTACACGCACATACCACGCCGTCTGGTTATAGTAATATAACTGCTTAAAATTTAGAAATATTTACTCCTGCCATTAAGCACTTCTTAAATATTTCATTATATATAAATATTCATCACTTAAGATTAATATAAAAAAAAAAGTATCTTCACGCCCATATCCCCGAAAAGGTAGGCAGAGCCGACTAGCCGAAGACAATAAGTCCCACAATGTGACAGGTGGCAAGCCTATCGCCAATCGGGCACGTATCCTATCCCGACCAACATTTTTTTTAATTTGAAAATTGGAAAAATCCAATTTTCTTTTTGTTGGCCGACCCTGATTTCGAACCCGGGACCTCATGCAGTCAAGTCCAATACCCGGACCGCTAGACCACACAGGCGAATTTGTAATTATTAAACTCGAATCGTTTTATAAATAGGAATTTTAAAATATTGCTAGTAGCAAAAAGATATCTTTCCATGACAATATTCCTAGAATCTGCGTGATGTAAAGCGACAAAATTTTAATTTGAATCATAACGCAAGAATCACGCTGCTGGTGCGTATGTAGGATTATTAAATAGTTTCAGTTCTACTTCGGCGATAATAGCTATTTTCCTTACTCACACAAAAGTCAGTCAGTGCTCGTTGTCAGGTTTTAAGGTAGCCTTACCAATATAGAATCTCAATTACCCCTATTAGTCCATATATCCCACCACATTAGTGTATTATTATTAGCATGAATCATCCGTTTTTTGCCTTACGATTCCAAAATACTTAATAGGTAGGTATACAATATAATACCATGAAATATTTGCACATCTGTGACCACAAGCACACTTATGCAATGATTTTTACGAAAGGGGTCCCACCGCTTTTATCTTTTCCTACCTGTGGTGGTAGCACTTGGGCAATAATATTGCAGCCCATTTTAAACTTAGCATTTTCAGAATTAAAAAGTGATTAGCAAAATTTAACGTCAATCACATTCAAACCATTCAACGAAATAGAAATGGCACGACCGATCTAAGAGCTTTGCTGTTTCCTAAAATTTATAAATTTCATTTCATGTCGTATAACAATATTGTAAAACTCAGCTGTTAGATCTCCATCCGGTTCTCTTTGCCTAAAACAAACTCCCGAACCAAAATAATTGTGATCGTTTGCTTAATTAATTACTATAGCAATCAACACTGCTAATATGTTTTCAAAGATAGTATATTTTATATTTTTAATGACCGAGAAAAAATATCATTTGAATCACATATTCGTTGAATGGTATGTCAACTTCACCTTTGGGCAAATACACATAATTGGTAGTGTTCTCCACATTTTATCAGATGATAAAGTATACAAATAATATGTGGGCTATTTGTTGCCAGAGGCTACGGCCCATGACATTGGCAACATAAGGGCAAACTGCAATTATGGGATCGGCGTCTGAAAAATGTGATACGAGGGTGAATTGAGCAAGTCCATGGGCTAACCTCCACTGCAGACTGCAACAGAACTGAACACTGTAACATATATATAACACGATGGACACGCTCTTGTTGGCAGGTCGTGATTGTAGTGTATATGTTTTTATAACATAACACCCACGGCGCTGGAATATATTTATATAAACATATCATATGTCTACTTTATCATGTTTGACCCGTGTTCGCCTGTGTACAAAAAAATTATTATATTTTTGCGAAATGGTTATAATATATAACACAAGAGAGTTCGGTGAGTTCCGATCAACAATTTTATAAATATTACCATCTTTCTTTTACGTGCTACGCCATTCATCTTTAAAACTCTTTGCCAACTCAAATTAAAAACTGAAACTATCGGATAATTTAGGAATTGATTAAAAACTATTTACTTAAACTTAACTTAAACTATTTATTTATTTAAAAAAATAGAAAATTTGGATTTTCCAATTTTATAACAAAAATGAGAGATATGTGCCCGCTTGGCGATTGGCTTGCCACCACACCACAGTGGAGAAATGGGCGTGAAGATACTTTTTTGTTTTAAATTCAGTCATATAGTATATTAACAGTGTGTTTTTAACACACAGACAATTTAGATCATGTCATCATGATAAAATCAAAATCATCAAAGATTCCGTTTCGCCGAACCATCCGCGGAATCCAAACTGATAAGAATTTACTGGAAACTTATCTCAAATATGCTACGTGTAAATACTAGATCACTGTTTATATGTTCGTAATATTTAAAAATATACAACACTATGTTGCAGACAATTTGTTCACTTAGTGTGTTATAGAAAATAAAGGAAATGTTAATAAAGATACATTTATTTTGTTTATAAAACTTATCTGTTTATATTAACTAGCTGTTTACTTGTAACGTATTAATCGTAGAATAATTATGATGTTCATAAAAAAATTTATCTCCCATATTATGGTTAAGGGGTCGAGTTTAGTGGGTGAAGAAGGTGCCTGTTTTTGAGCTTGGTTCTTTTTTTTATGATATCGGACGGCAAACAGGCACATAGATTTCCTGATGGCAAGAAATTCAGGCCGCCTAGAGACACCAAAACTGTTAATAGTACGTTGCCAAATTAAGGTTAGAGATGTTAGGCCTCCAGCAAAAGTAACTTTACCGGCTAAGCTATTCTTCGAAAGAGAACGGAACGGGTCACGGACGTTATGGCGGTAGGAATAGGTAAGACAGTGGTACCAATCCATGCGAATCGCTGCGAAACTCGAACTCCTAGTCAGATGTCACGGAGCTGGTGAGGGTACGCCACTGATTGCCTTTTACAAACTGCCTGGCGGGAAGACAGGTGGTCTATTCTGCAAAGGACCAACACGGTCACTTCATACATACAAGCATATCTAATTTCATCAAAATGGGTGAAGCGGTTTAACCGTCAAAGCGTAACAAACAGACATATTTTCGCATTTATAATAGCGGCATGGATACGTTTACTAACATCTTTGCAAGGAAAATTGAAAGCATATAATATTTGCTTTCCGTGGAGCTGAAAGAACGACTTACGCTTAGACGTATAAATCGCTGGACCGGACAGACATATAGTCCTTTTTCTGATAGGGGTCTACAACGGTGAATGGTCTAAGTTGTACTCCTATTCGACGATGGCAAAGTCGCGGGTCAACAATTAGCTCGCCATAACTACTTATATACAACTGTTTAGACTCGCTTCTGTGGTCTAGTTGACTGGCATTGGACTAGACTTCTTTAGGTCCCATGTTCGATTTTTGTTGCCCGTCCCGGGGAAATGGGCGGCAAAAAAAAAATGAAAAATATGTTTTCTCAACTAAATATATCTTAACCCTGATAAAAACATTGACCGGGATTGGATATGCGATCGGTTGACGATATTATTGCCAACTGCAGAATTGTGTCTGTCGCTATATTGACACTGTCACATTCCGGTACTCTCTCTCTCTGAGTATTATATCCGGTAAACTTGCACAACTGCTCAAACACATAGGCCGTAGAACAGCAACTTACTTATAGCATCTATAAAATTTATTGGCCCTTACATCAGTAGAGCCGTAAGCTTAATTGCTGTTTTACAACAAAAAAAAAATTAACACAACCCTGGAGATTATTTTTTTATTTTTTGTTTGTTTTGTGTTTTATTACAAACAAAACTTCTGTATTGCTTTTTATTAATAATTATAGAATTGACATTTGATTCTGAAAAGACAGTAATGTTTTATAAAAATGTTTTGAGCATGACTATACGGTCTTAATAAATGAAAGCTAAGGATATGGCAAAGTATCTTTTAGAATACAAATAGAATATTTAATACACTGGGTGTTATCCTGTGTTACTTAAATGACAAGGAAGTCTTCAGCTAATTTAAAACTTCCACAATAAGGTCACTTCACTCAGAGACTTGGTAGGATCAATGTATTTGCAAGAAGCAAAGACGGATAAGTCACTTAGGAATTTTAAAACTTTCTTATGACATTGAAATAAACAACGTAAGAAACATTTAGATATGTAAACATAGACATTTTTCCCGATATTCCGAGTTTCATAGTACTCGTATATCTAAACGCTACGACCAAGTGTACGAGTTGCTAGCTCTACGGTTTACCTCGGATTATGGGAAAAACGTTTATAAAATTATTTTGAGACGAAATAAGCCAAAATATTTAAAAAAATATGTGATAGTATAAACTCTAGCTATAACAATATTAAAATATTCATCAGATTTTGTGTAATTAAACAAAAATGAAGAAAAGAAAATTGATGTAAATCATTGACTGTATTTAAGTAGTAGATTAAAAAGCAAGTATTTTAACGTCCATATCCCCGAAGAGGTAGGCAGAGGCACAACCAATGCACTCACGACTAGCAGAAGAGACAACATCATAGGTGGCAAACCTCACGCCAACCGGACACAATATACATCCTGGGTACCATTATTATTAATAGGAATTGAAAATACTAATTTTCTATTTTTTTGTTGCCCGAACCAGGGATAAGTCAGGGAACTTAAGAAGTAAAGTCCAACGCTGGATCACTAGACTAAAGAGGTAACAAATATTAGCGGTTAAAAAGCATAAATACATTTATAATTTACTAGCTATTATCTGCGGATTTTCTTGAGTAGCAGTTAACATAATAATGTTTACTAAACTGAAGTTGAATTTAAAACTGTATGAATAATGTATCCCTTTTTATAATCAACACCCCAATACACTTCACATTCATGCAAACTTTCAACCACTATTTACCCTTAGGGGTAGAATTTTCAGAAACGCTTGTAGTATAGTAAATAAGTAGCCCGAAAATAAAGTTTTTTGTTTCTAACTTAAGAAATAACGGTCTTCCAACGCCTATTTCATCCCTTTAGGGTTACAGTTTCCAAAATACGGAATTACAGAAATTGTAGAATACCTTTAGTAGCTGTTTACTCAATAAAACGACTCTACTCACGAAATTTCATGGCTGTAACTTTAATAGTTCTTGCTCGGCGATGGTAAGTCAGTCAGTTCAGAACATGTTATTTTATAAGGGTAGATAATCTACAATTTTGTAAGATTCGTTCTATTTGGTTTGCTAGGAGAGAACATATATTAATTTTATAACAAATTACTTTAAGGAAGTGACTGAAATAAGAGATCCTTTAGAGATCGAATTTTGAATATTTCATTAATTTTCATTAATTTTTACTATTCTGCTAAATTACTGTAAAATCCATTTATTGGTTTCGTCTGTATCTCGATAGAGAAGGTCTAAGTCTCTTTATACAATTTAGATTATTATCTGATTTTAGATATTTCTAGATCAGACGTTTTTTGAAACAACTGCGCAAACGTTACTACCAGTAGCACACAATGAGATCATAAGAAAACTATGGATGACCTGAAATGGAAATTTCATTTCATTTGCATGATTCATAATCATATCGCCATTATTAGTTTTGAGTTTAATAGATTACATATCTTGAGTTAGCACGTGCTGCCAGTTTTGTCTGCGTTGTTTTATACATTTCTGACTTTTTAACAAATAATATCTATAATTTACACCATTTGAAAAGTAGATCGAATAGCTTGCCAGATAGCTTGCAAACGTTAAGTGTCATATTATTATTAATGCTGTTTGTGATAACTAGCGCTGATTGATATATCATTTGATATTATAACCTCAGTAGATACCTGACCTTGTCAAGTTCCAGTTTGAAGGCTATTAAACTCATTTTTTTAATGTTTGAACTTCTTTAGCAGCGTTATGCACTTTTTTGTGAAGGGTGAAAAATTGTAATCTCGCCGAAGGACACGTATCTAAGCTGATCGAAAATTCACAAGACGGAGGGAGAGTAAAATCACTGTATATTGTCGCCACATTTCATACTTTGATTTTCGTTTCGCCGGCCGGTATATCTCGCAAGGAGTTTGCCTTGACATATAATTTGCTAATGTTCTTGAACAAAATCAATCAAATGAATATTGTATTTTTCCATATTAATTATAGTATTCTGACCATTTAATTATTTTCAATCCTGGTCATTCCAAAATATCAAAAATGCACAACGTTTGTATTCTAGGTTCCAATTCTGTCAGTACCCCTAGCAACTCCTTAATTTCTTTTATACGAACGATCAGCGTTCTCTTGGAGAACCTTTTTCAGACCACTCTTTAGACACCATGTTGCAAAGCTATTAGGCAAATTGTGCAAGTCTACCCTACCCTCCGGACCGGAACATTACATTGTCATGTTTGCGACAGAAATAGGTAAGGCAGTGGATCCCTATCCTGGAGAGTTGCTGCACTGACACCTACAACCAGTTTTATTGTTGGTAATTACCTATTTAAGCTATACTTACCTCTTAAGAGCAGCTTCGCAGAGAGGCAAATGGACTATACTACTTACCAACAAGATACTCATCATCTGTACCTGTACCTAGGGACGCAAACGTAACTCTACCATATCTTTTGTCTATTGGCAAATAATATTTCTTACATCGGCAATCCATCTTCAAACACGAAATAGCTATCAACTTTATATCTTCCTCCATTTTGCTGATTGTAAGCTTTATCCACTTGACTGTCTTCGCTAGCAAACAGTGATGTGCCAGAACCGTCCGGCGCTATCGCTCGATAGGAGCACAAAAAAAATCGCGTGACCTTTCCCGATAAAAACCTTTGTTGATAGAAAATTATAGTTGTGATTATGATAAAAAAAAGTACTGCTAGATAGGTAGTAAAATAAGGCATATTAAAAAAAATAAGTCACTTTGAAATTGCTATGTCCATAAAACAGCGCATCAAAATGGATAGAACAAGGTTTTTATGCCATCTATGATTCTTTCTTAACATTAAATACTACAGCTGTGGCACAGATACACAATCAATTCGTAATTAACAAGTTTTTACAAACGCTTTGAGCTTGTGGCACTGTAGTGCCACTGACAGTTTTTCGTGAAAAAAAATAACGGCACTGCAGTGCCTACGGACTGTCAAGTGGTTAAACCGAAATCGGAAGCCATAAGGCATCCGTACAAAACCCATAACATGTGTAAGTTTTATTACTTATTATTCATCATAAAATTTGCGACTAAGAGGTCACCCATCATAAATCACACTTAACCCACGAATGCTTAACCTTCCATAAACTTTATTAGGAACTGTACGTAAAACACGACTCTTCAATATTATCACTAATTAACAAAACAGCTGACTTATTACACACTACCGGTGTGAGAACTTGGCGAAGTTACTAAATCTAATGCTGAGAAGTTTTAGTCTTTAAATTTAATGAGTTAGAGTTGAAAATCGATAAGCTTATTAATTAGAACTCTTCTAAATAAGCGTGTGAAAATCAAATGAATCCAAGTCCGTTTACTCTATAAGTGTTTAACTTCATTAAAAACGGTCTAGCATATTAGTTTTTCAAATAAATATACATTTGTTATAAGTAGCAGTTTTCATGTTTACAACGGCTATTTAGACTTTCAATTGATTGTAAAGTATTGTATAATAAATCTAAATAAAATGTCGCCTCTATGGTCTAGCGGTCCGGGTGTTGGACTTGACTGCATGAGGTCCTGAGTTCGAATCCCGGGTCGGCCAACAAAATGTTGGTCGGGATACTTCACTTTTGTATAATAAAAACTTGAGCCCATGGCCGCAGCTAAATGAAAAACTATTTTTATTACATTACAGGGAAAGGTACAATCAGGCCACTCGCGATTAGCCAATGTGCCAAAACTATCGCTTACCGATCACTTGTCCTAGACCTTATTGTTTATATAGACTATTAGCTTTCACCCGCAGCTTCTCTCGCATTTGAGTTATTAAAAAAGTGTCCTATGCTACTTTTAAATCTGTTTACTAAGTCTCATGATAATTGATTGAGGAGTTTTCGCGTGATAGTGTAACAAACAAATTCACATTTGCATTTATAATATTCAGGCGGTATACAATGTATTTGTTATTTATTAGATAGTCCTAACAGTTTCGGATTCAAACTATTTTGGTAGTATATGGTATTTTTAAACCTACCACTACCACACCACAATATGGCAGAATATATTGGTATAAACCAGAGGTTCCCAAACTTATTTCATGTAACGCCCACTTTGAAAATCAGTTGTTTTGTAGCGCCCCCCCCCCCTCGTTTTTTTCTTGTCAATAACCTCAATAACATATTTGTTGCGCCTAGTTTAAAAAAAAAACATTTTTTTCAAGATTTATACCGCCCCCCTGTAGGCTTCCAGCGCCCACAAGGGGGCGTTATCGCCCACTTTGGGAAAGGCTGGTATAAACAAACATCTTTAGAAACAGCCTCTAACACACACATTCAGCAAATAAATTTCATTAAAAAAAAGTATCTTCACGCCCATATCCCCGAGAAGGTAGGCAGAGGTACAACCAAGGCACCCACGACTAGTCGAAGACACTAAGTCCCATAATGTGATAGGTGGCAAGCCTATCGCCAACCGGGCACATTTCCAATCACGACCAACATTTTTTTTTAATTAGAAAATTGGAAAAATCCAATTTTCTTTATGTTGGCCGACCCGGGATTCGAACCCAGGACCTCATGCAGTCAAGTCCAACACCCGGACCGCTAGACCAAAGAGGCGACATTTTATTTCGTTTGTTAAATTTCATTTTATTTCGTTTAGTTTCATTTCATTTAATTTCACATACGGCCGGATCTATAATATTTACGTCTTTTTTGTCTTTCGCATACGGAACCGATACCAACATTGCACCATTTGGCTGGTCTCGAATTTTGCAGTATAATTCTAAAAAAATCTAAACCTCAAATATCGAAGTATTGCGCTATAATTCTAAAAAAAATCTAAACCTCAAATATCGAAGTAACTATGGTGTTGACCGACTTTAAGATGAACCGATACGGTTAAATTGAGGACAAAATAACTATACATTTTATGTTCATTTTAAATTAAATAACTGATGATGAGTTAAAATTATTGCATAGCCAAAAGAATAGAATTTTTAAAGAGTGCTAAATATTTATGATAAGTCCTTTGTATTAGAGGACGCAGCTAGCAAGGAAAACTTATTATACACGCCTGAATATTTCGATAATTTACGAATGGATTTTGAAAATATACTTAATAAAATAAATACATTAGAATTGATCCTAATTACGCTGCAAATAACGTAGAAAAATCTATTAACTCGCCTTTTAAATTAATCGCGATCGGCCTAAACTCCCGGCTATACAAATTCCCGAATTCGCTGGTGATATGAGAGATTGGAGTTTATTTTATAATACTTTTGAAAACACTAAACGTAACTTTGACAGTTTAACAGATCATGAAAAGTTGCATTATTTAGTTAGTAAAC
This sequence comes from Calephelis virginiensis, assembly GCA_002245475.1. Taxonomy (NCBI): domain Eukaryota; kingdom Metazoa; phylum Arthropoda; class Insecta; order Lepidoptera; family Riodinidae; genus Calephelis; species Calephelis virginiensis. The sequence goes on from NJDC01008908.1 coordinate 99,568, forward strand.
TTAAAAAAAGGCCAGGTCTGTTTTGGTTGGTATAAATCGTTGCCCCGAAAATTATAACCTTATTATATATACATTATACCCTTAATCTACCTGATTATATCTGGCAGCTCCATAGTTAGAACAATAAAGTTTAAAGTGTATACTTTCGATACCAATGATATTCTTAGTAACACGTCATGTGTTATCTAAATCGAAAAAACTAAAAAAATATTTTGAATTATTAAAAGTGTCTGTACGCGATTTCGATACGCAACTTATCACCAATTATTTATTATAATATACTATCAATTACTATTAAGTAACGCATAAGGGTTGGTTTTTATGTATAACGTATCTCCCACAATATGAGTTTCTAATAAAATAAAAAAATATCTATTTATTTAAATTTAACATTCAATTAAAATAAATATATTGTTTTTATTTCATTAGAAACTTCTGACAATAATAAACGAAATTTGTCCATTTGTTTATGCATCATCCGACCAGGGAAAATAGTGAGTCATTTTTAAATATTAAAGAAAAAAAAACACATTTATGAGTTGCACGATCCGGTAACCGAACCCGGGACGTTTTATAGTCAACGCTAACTACGGATATGAAAATAAAGGAATAATAAATCAATGTTTTCGTACAAGTTACAAAAAAAAACCTAACCGAAATAAACAAATTGTATGCTTGTGTGGGTTGTTACAATCGTAATACATAAAAAAATCCTAATTAGATAGTACCAGACAAATTTAATAAATATCTATAAATCTAAATGTTCTCACCCAAATGCTTGCCCCCGTCGGGAATCGAACCCGAGCCTTACGATCGCGTAAAATGTGCAGATTTTCATGACAGCAATAAACACGTCGTGTCCAGACACCAAAGATGTTAGTAGTCAGCTACCAAACTGAAATCAAGATGTTAACCCGCTACTAAATCGGATCACCATAATGACGAGCACTAAAGTTAAGATGGCAGAAATAAAAAAGACGATGTTAATCCGGGTCAATATTTGCATGAATCTACCACCTACACTGACGGTGACTTCAATACTGCAGTCTGAATTATTAGATTATTTTATCACATATTTTATATCGGGTTATCACGTCCCGACACCATTATTTCCGACGGTTTTTCATTAGGACGAAAACGCGTGCGCGAAAGAAAAAAAAACAAACACACAAATTCACCTATCCTGGTCCAGTGACAGAACGAGTCTCAGTTTTAATTGTTTCAATTATGTTGGTTATTAATTTGATTCCTACAGTATTTCTAGGAAACTGTGGACCAACTTTGTATAGGTTTTTTTATACTTGAGAGGTGTAGCCTAATTTAAAATGTTGACCTAACCATTACTTATAGATTTTATTACCAATTGACACACGTACCTAGTATCCATTTGTTGGTATCAACTGCCTATCATAACCTTACAACCTTTTACTAATCGAGATTTCCCTGGTAGTGTCTGCTTAGGTCATCGGTGAAACGAGCGTGAAGATACTTTCTTTTTTATCTTACCATCTAGTAACTAGTCTACCCTACACTAATATTTTAAATTATTTACTAAAACCCTTAGGGCCACGTTCTTGGGCTAAATTTAAGCATTTATATCAGTACTGATTAACAGTCCCACTCAGAGACGTAAATTGAAATTTAATCAACTATTAATCTACAATTTTGTCTTTAAAATGACGACTTAACGACTGATTAAAATATAGTTGTCGTCGCGGGGCCCTCAACCCTAGTTATAGGTTAAATCAAAGTTAAATATTTAGCCCAGGGATATTTATCCTTATAGTATCGAATAAATATTTAATAACGCGAACTAAACTCAAATAATCTTTACACTAGTTTCTTAATTATTCAGAAGCCATAGTGTTAGTGACTGTCATTGTCGCTATACTTTCTGGAGTGTACGGTAGCCGTTTAACTCTCAAACATGGCCCATGATTCTGACCCTAACCTATAACATCACCGGTATCTATATGAAGAATCTGCTCGTTCGCTATCTTTTAACACATAAAAACATCTTCACTTTGCTTTCTCATACATAATATGCTTTTGTTTAATGTTGACAGAATATCAACATAAAAGTATCAGTAAATTTCAAATTGTTTTCTCCAAAATTTGCAGTTTTATCTATGTGATAAGACGGCGAACAAACACAAGGTTCTCTTAATAGAACCATAGATGTTGCAGTTGCACCACTGTGTTGCGCCTGGGGGTATAAAGCCAATTGCGCTATTCTATTGGCTACACGAACCTGATACTATCATTATTACGAGAGTTATAGATGTGAGGATAGATCCCTACCCTGGCAAGTTGCAACATGTAACTCTACCAGACTCTAGTGGTCTTGCGACTTGGTAAATGGTAATGGATGTTTGCTCGCCTCTTAGCTGCCAGATAGGTAAGCAGATGGCATATTCTACACATGGATACACACTAGGAAATGTGAGTGTGTTTGTATTTTACTACAAATATAGTACAGCGTAAACCGATAAGTTTTTGATAAATTAAAAATACAGTTCAAATAGTCAGCTAATCTTACCAGTCTTCTCCATCCATCAGCAAACGACCCTCGTGACCTAATTGATCAAATATGGTCGTTCCCAGCGGACTGAATATTTGTATTAGATAAAACGTAACTGTGCCTCGCTAATATGTAACTAAGATAAATGACATGCTGATAAAACAATACTCGGGTCATTTAGACCGATTAATAGTCAAAACGCATTATGGTTGTCTTCGACTTCGTCCGCTTTTAAAGTTTCTTCTACCTGAAACATGAACTAAACAATCGAAAAAGGCAAATTTGACCAGGCCAGGTGGGTACTGGATTTTAAGAAGCGCAAAACTTGAAATTTCGTGCTTGTTATTGTTGTGTTCCATGTTGAAGGGTAGGGAATCTGGTTTACATGCTCAAGCGGTTTGACATTCTGGCAACAAGAAGACGGCTCCTCAGTAACATCTGTGGTGATTACAGGTTATGGTGTATATTATACACCTTATCATCCGAAGAGCTAATTTATTATCTAATTACTTAAAAAAACATAAAGAATTTCTTTTTTAAATCCGAATTATCGCCTCTGTGGTGTAGCGGTCCAGGGACTTGACCACATGAAGTACCGCTTTCGATTCCCGGGTTGGGCAACAAAAGTAAAATTTGGTTTTTCCGAATTTCTAATAAAAAAATGTTGCTTTGAAATCGATATGTGCTCGGTTGGCTTCCCACCTATCACATTGTGTGAATTAGTTAAGTGTCTTCGGTTAGTCGCAGGTGCCCTGGTTGTACCTCTGCCTACCTCTTTGGGGATATGAGCGTGAATATCATTTTTTGTTCAATCTGAAAGATAGAAAAAAATTTAATAGAGAAAAAAAGTTGGAAATATAAATATTCACCATGACGTAATTTTCACGTAAATGGTTTCAAGCTGCAAGACCACAAAGTGAAATTGAGGAGCTTAAAAATAATTGGGAGTTTGTTTACATGTTTACATAGTAAACAGGTAACAATGAATGTTCAGTTTAAAAACCAGAATTTGAGAAAATACTTCCAAGTGTTTGAAACAAATAATCGTTGGTCGAGTGGCTAGCGTACATGCCTGACTACATCGATCATTCTCGAGGCTCGGGTTCGATTCGATTGTTGGGTTGTGCGATGAACATTTAGATGTCTGCATTTCCGGGTGTGGGTGTTCACCAAATTTATTATGGTATATATTTAAGTATTTCTATGTATTAGTATCGTTGACTAACACCCATAACACAAGCATATAATTTGCTTACTTTAAGGTTAGAATCAATTTGTGTAACTTGTCCAGGAATATTTATTTACTAGCTGCTAGCTGCTACCTGCGGCTTCGCCCGCGTTTTCACAGAAACCCGGTGTGCGATCGGGATTAAAAATAGCCTATATGTTAATCCAGGTCACAATCTATCTGTCTTCCAAATTTCAGACAAATCCGTTCAGCCATTCGAGCGTGAAAGAGTAACAAACATCCATACATCCATACTTACAAACTTTCGCATTTATAATATTAATAGGATTTGATATCGTAAACTGTAACATTGTTTATGCACCATAACTATGACTTCATTGCAGAGTTTTAAGACGAATCATCCGAACCTTATCAAATTAAACTTTTTCATTTTGCTTCCAAAACGTTAGTTTTCAATTATCTGTATTTGGTTTAGTGTGTAGTATAGCCGTTAAACTTACATATTAAAGAGGCACAATATTACAGTTTCAGTTGCACCATTACCTTTACCTTATGTTTGCTTTCTAATTCATACAAAATTATTACTTTATAAAGAACCTATAATTTGGCTGTTATCGGTAAAGCATCTGAGATCGTGACGGGCTCGAATTAAGTTCACTTATGTTTAATATTGTTTCTCTTATCTGATTCTAAATATCTTAATCATCGGAGGTTATTTACGTAATCTTTTGTAAGAATAGCCCATTCAAAAGGGAACTGTTGGTCGAAGCTTTATTCACATCAACAACTTCAACTTTAACTTTGTTGGCTCGTTGGTTAAATTACCACACTGTTTCTGGACAGGCCTCAAGTTTGACTCTATTTTTTGTGATAAATATAATAGTCTGTTTTATAAGTGTTTATTATTTTATTTTGCTATTTATGTATATTTTAATTCTACTAGCTTTATTATTGCTTAAGTAATGTAAAAGTACAAAGCTTTTATTAACTGATAAATATATCTATAACTAATATAATAAAGATGTATTATCATTAAGTTACATCCTAAATCTATGGTTAATTTTACTTGTTGACATTTTCTCTTCCTTTATTGAACATACAGATTTTAGTGGTAGGTGGTTATAATCTTAAAACCTCTAAATCAAGAACTTCTCTCTGAATTATCATTAAATTTTAGATAAGTTAACAATATTTAAATTTTAAATCATAATTTTTAAATGTACTTTCGAAGGTCTCAATTTATGAATTGTCAAAGTATATTACAATTTATTATTAAATTAGTCGGAGAGCACACACATACTCGAGCCGAACAGGAGCCACTGGGTTGTTAGCATGAGAGCTTACAGCTAGAGATTGGCGGTCCCTCCTTAGCAAAAACAGCCTCTGTAGTAAACAACTAAGAAATATCAAAACAAAGCCGTAACATCTGATCTAGTCAAACCTTACAACTATATCGCAAAACTCATCCTAATAATGACAATGCACTACATACACACTACATTGTATGCAAACTTTACTATACTCTCTCATAAACTATAGCGTACTCACATCTGTTGCTAAACAAACTATCGTAAATTTTGGACAAAGGATTCTACTGTGACAATACTACGTAAACACGTCACGGTATGCGTCTTTACCCAAAACCCCCAAAGGGGGAATCAGGGGGCTCCACCCCGTCCCTTAGCGTGGGTGTCGGCCAAACAATACAATGTCAGAAGGTCCACAACCCGATCCTCGGATAAAAATTAAATATAAAATTACAATCCGGCCGATTCCCTATGTCATCCTATTACAGGAAGAAACTATAACCAGTGGCGACCTCTACACTAAACAGCGGTCCAAAAACTGTGAGACATACACAAGGTTTGTCCCAAGAAACACGTTTCAGCATCTAAAAGCAAAGCAATAGAAATGCGTCAATCAATAATGAACCACTTGTTGCATCACCTGCTAAGCCAAATATACTATTGACCACAATAACACGACTATTCTCATGACTTCCCAAAACGAGTGAACAGATGAGAAACACGTCAGTCGCAGGAGCGCCTACAACTACGCAAAACATACTCGTGACCACCATAACTACATTTCGCTCATGAACTTCCGAAATTTTTATAATTAATGTACTAATTCGTTAATGATTAAACTTTTTCATTTATTTTCTATGACAACATTCGTACTATTGTTTGAAGTTATATTTCGAAAAGGTCATCTATAAGTAACTGACCTGGTATAAGGGACAACATCAGTCTATAGCTGTTTATTTATTATTATTTACATTAAAATTAAAAGTTTGAAACTCAAAAAATATCGAAGATAATAATATAGACTAAATAAATACGTTATACTAAATTAAAATGTAATGTGTTAAAGCCTGCACGGAATGGCTAGCGAGTGGTTCGATCATGAGTTTCTTATCCTCAATACATCGAACACAAAATATGCACATTTTAAAATAAAAATACATTATTGTGGTATAAATCGAAGTGTTACATTTAGTTGCCCAAGTTATAGTAAAGTAAATCAAATGAAATAATATGTTGGTGTGTGATTAGAGACCAAATAGAACATTGCAATTAAAATTGGAAAATTCAAAGGGTTGTTTAAAAAGTCAGATAAATATTTTCCAGATACAAATTTTAAAAATTGCTAAATAAAATATCACCTACTGCTCTAGTACAATCAGTTATTTCTTACTAGCTAGCCAATTCGCGGTTTCGCCCGCGTATTAAAGTATCCTAATAATATTATAAATGCGAAAGTTCGTATGTTTGTTTGTTACTCCTTCTCCTTAAACCGATTTTCATGAAATTTTTTAAATTTTATTAGAGGTTAACTTGGATTAACACATAGGATAGGTTTTATCATGTGTTATTCTTATGTATCCTACTAAAACTAAAACTGAAAAAGTGAAATGGATGAATTTTTGTTAATCTTTCACACAAGAACCACTTAACGGATTTAGATGATATTTACAGGAATATAGTTTACATAGGCGTCGCCAGGATTATTTTCAGGGGAGTGCATATCCATTTATACATACTGTAAAATAATATAAAACACCGAAATAAACATGCATAGCAACATACATATTTACATACGAACACAAACATACATACATACATAGTCTCGAAAAGCATTACTCTCCTGCAAGTTCATTCAGGTAATTTTTCTATTTACTTTCTTTCCGAACAGGGGGGTGCAGTTGAATTCCTATGAACCCTGCTGCCGGCACCCATGATAGTTTATAGATACATTAGAATAACACATAAGCCAGCATAGCCGCAAGTGCAAGTTAGTAAACTATATTCATGTAAAGTCTCTTCAAACTCAATTCAGCACTTTTTGCATTAAACAGTAACCAACATCCACCCGCCTTCACAATCTTTCGTATTTATGATACTAGTAGGCGTATCTTCCTTTAATGGCGTGGTAATTTAAGGAATTATTTTACTATTTTTTTAATAAACGACTAGCTGTCCCAGCGAACTTCGTTCCACCTCTTTGTTTGTATGGGAAAACTTAGAATGTAGTTTTTTCTAGTTTCCTCGCAGTTTATGATTTTATTTTTCTTAACTTTGAAAGCTTTCCTGGACTTCCACAAATAATACAAAACAAAAATTCAGCCTAAAGCAAATCGGTCCAGCTGTTCTGAGTCTCAACGAGACTAACAAACAGCAATTGATTTTTATATGTATATAAGACAAACATAGGGGTAAACACTATTTGCAACATAATTCGGTTATTTTTTTTTGTATCAATTCAATTAAAACCATGCTTATTTGCTCAGTTATCGTATTCAAAAACTAAAACTTTTTTCATAACTTGTTTCTATGTGGCAGATATATTTACAACAAGTTTCATGACGAAAATTTAAATCCCAGATTACGAGGTATCTAACTTAAAGGTTCTCTACTTTAGATGTCATCATATTTATAGGTCGACAAAAAAGTGTTTTCTGATAATAAACACACGTCATTTTGACATGTTGTCGTTTGTAACCAACCAGAGATATTAAAGCTCTTGTATATTAACCGGGCCGCGTTTATGAACTAGCATTTTTTTAATAAAAATCAGATATGTTTGTGCCCATACGTCATAAGTCTTGGAAAGAATACAAGCCTCTTTACTATACGATAGCGTTAACGCTACCTTCCACAAGTTTCTGTGAAATTTTATATAATAAATTCAAATCCGATTAAAACCCTTATCCTGTTCAGCTGAAAAACCTGAACGTAAAAAGATTTAGGCAGCTGTATCACAGTTTTTACTATTATGGCTGCCGCCGTTGTCCTGTATTTGTTTTGTATGTATTTGTATGTGGCTGGAACTTGTAAATGTCATTATTGTAAAATGTCATTATTGTATATCGAACTGTAAGTTGTAAACTTTAACTGGTTTTTAATAAATTATTAATTATTAATTATTATTAATTATTAATTATTATTAATTATTATTATTTTCAGAGAAAACAGGTTTTATGCTTTCTGTGAATTGTTCGAATAAAACAATCC
>NJDC01008910.1:0-27173 GCA_002245475.1 Calephelis virginiensis
ACATGAAATAAGTTTGGGAACCTCTGACCTAGATAGAAAGATAGTAGTAGTTATAAATTTAATAACCACCGAAACGAAGAAACAAGGACATTTATGTTTATTTGCCGCTGTCGAGAACCAAGTCTAAGTATACCAGCGACGCTATCCTTCTAATCAGAATGTGACATAGACGAGTAATAACTTTTGAATAATGAATAAGTGAGACAGTGCCACCTATCCGAAAGAATTGTTACTAGTCACTTTCACCTAGTTCAACTAACTGAACTTTACTTGGAACGTTTAGCATGTACCCTGCTCTGAAACCTTTTCACCCTCCACCCTCTTATACTTGGATATTTTTCTGTTAAATACTATAAACAGATAGATCGCCTCTGTGGTCTAGCGGTCCAGATGTTGGACTTGACTGCTCGAGGTCCCGGGTTCGAATCCCGGGTCGGGCAACAAAGAGAAAATTTGGTTTTTCCCATTTTCGAATATGTGCCCGGTTGGCGATAGCCTTGCCACCTATCACATTGTGGGACTTAGTGTCTTCGGCTAGTCGTGGGTGCCCTGGTTGTACCTCTGCCTATATCTTCGGAGATATGGGCGTGAAGATATTTACTTACTACAAACAGAGTCCACGGAAATAGCAGAATACTGGTAACCCTACTTAAATGAGATAAGGATGAAAACATACTTTTCTTTTCTCTTTCTTTAGGTATTGGCCTTCACGTTAGTATTTTTCCATTAGTCAAGTAGAAATTTGCATCAAATTTTATATCAATTATAATTAGTCATCAGTCATAAGTCGTCAGTAAGTCATGTCTGGGTCTTGAGTAAAACGGTGGCTTCGTTACACAAGCTCGTCTATTGAGATTTGGCGGCAGCGAGGAAATAGATGATACACTAATTTCTTCATGATTACTTCATTTGTGCACTTTCACCGAACAAAATTAATCTAATTCCCACCAAAAATAACTAATTTCACTCAATATAAACACGAAATTCAATAACTATGAAAAAAATACGACCATCTTCATTCACGATGGCGCCAAAACTCGAAAATATACTTAAAGACGCCGAGTGTTTTGTGAGACATTCTGTTTTGCATTATACTTGTTCAATAGAATAAAACTTACATAATCGCAAAAAAAACAACATTGTAGAATTGAAGATTTCACACATTACAATTTTAACTTACTAGTACACTAAGTCGAAGTAAATTTATGTTAAGGTGACCAAACTTCGTGCTTAAAGCAGACATAAATTGCATATTATTGAATTTTTATTGTCATATTTTTACATGAAGTAAATCTGAAGAAACACAATCATCATGGATGAGATATGGTCATAAGTAGATAAGGGGGTAAAAGTATGGTTCATAGTTAGAGCAAGTTCCCTATCTACAGTACGTAAGTATTGCAAACCAAACTGAAGTTATTCATTGATAGCAAAGGGAGAGTAACGTTCGTGTTATGATTTAATAATACAATGATAGATTGAAAAACAAAATATCAGTCAATCTTCTTACTGCTCCGTTTGTACAACCATCACCCCTCTATTGAATGTCACCATATCATTTCCTCAATTATTTATTATTAAAAAACTAGCTACGCAGCAAGAAATATTTAAATGCTTTTTTTTTCAACATTGATGACAACAAATGAATTATAGTATAATAGGACGACAAACAAGATTTCATTTATAGACAGTGAGTTAAAAATAAATAACCGTTCGCTGTACTTGAAATTCAATACGTAACGATTACCGCCGAGTGTGAGGCCGCGTTCCGATCCGGTGGTAATTTATTATTGTATTGACACGTCACAGGTGCCTCTTGTTGGTTTACGTGAAATAAAGATAATTTATTATTATTATTATTATAACGTTGAGTGTTTTTATTTTTTACGTCCCAAATATTTATCGATGTGATGGTCACCTTATATCCAAAAAAATAAATTACCAACCAGATAGAACCGGTTCATATTTGTAATTTGAAAGTTAATAGTAGAATAGACAGAACTACTACGAAAACAAGACGTAATCGTAACAAACATTTAAAATATGTATGTTAAAATATGCGCGCTCGTAGCGGCAATTGTTAAAATCCACTAAGTAATTAGCATTTTTGAAACATAGCAAAGACTTCTTACATTATATTTAAAATTTTACTGGCAATTTTTAAAATTGATATTTATTTGCACTTAATAGTTATAGTTCGTAATAGTCATTAAATTAAATAAATATAACATATTAAATTAAATTAAATATTAAATAAATACAATTCTCACCTGACCTAGGTATATAATCATACCTGACTTTTTATTATTTTCGTGGTGAAAACTTCTTTAGCGGCGTTGCGCACTTTTTTTGGAATGGCACAAGTGAAAACTTGAATATTAACATTGTGCATTTTTGAATATTCCGGAATGGTTAGGGAATAATTTTGAACTAATTGCTTTAATTATCAGTATGAAAGTACTATAATTTATGTGGTAAAATACAATATTCTTTTATTGCGCTATCGTACACAAACACGACAACACAAACATTCGCGCTAGCGCCCTGCGCCATCTTACGAATTTTTGACTTGCGAAGCAGGTCCCGTGTCCTAGTTTAGAAGTTTTTCCCATTCCAAAGAAAGTGCGCAACGCCGGTAAAGAAGTTTTCACTTCAAATATATCTTTGAATGTTAATGTAATTTAGTTGTACATGCAACCAAACGGTATTTACTACTAATAATTAGTTTTAAGGTGATCCATAGTACACAAAGATTGAAAAGCTCTGACCTACTATACATCATTTACGCTGCATCATCAAAATAACAATATGGAGACTACAAAAAGTGAATTCATGATCGTGGTCGATGACCGTGAACCGCGAAGTTGTTATTCGTTGGGCCGGCCGCAAACCAAAACATATTTTATTTGCGTTAAAGGATATTCACCTGATTGTCGGGTGATTATTTAAGTTTACTAGACTAGGATCCAAACGCATGAATCAATAATTATGTGTTTTATAGTCCTTGGACTATTCGGTTTGAATTTTATTTGAAGATAAACATGCCACCAGAATTTTTGATTATCTATACTTTATATGTCCTGACTGACTGATTTATCATCGCTGAGCCAAAAATGTTCGAGTTACAGCCATGAAATTTGGTGAGTTGGATCATTGAGTAGACACCCACTAGGGCCGGAATTTTGGAAATTCTGCCTCTAAGGGGCGTGAAATAGGGTCAACCCCTATTTTTTAGTTTGTATGGAAAATCGTCATTTATAAGTTAGAAACCTGAAACTTTATCTTTTACTACTTATTAAAAATGATTAAATACGTATTTAAGCGTTTATGGAAATTCTAGCCTAAGGGGGTAAAATAGGAGTTGAAAGTTTGAGTAGAGATCCTTATTAATGGGCTATAATTACATTTATTTAATACTATCACGCGAGAAAAGCCGCTGGTAACAGCTAGTAAGGAATAATTGTCGCACATGGATATCAAAGTTGGTAATAGGTATGTTACCAAGGTATCACTGAATTAGCTTTTGGCATCATATCTATGTATGTTTAAACCGGCAATTCTACGCTAAATCTGAACTGTCATTAACACGCGCTGACTTTCTTTCGACAGGAATGGTTATAGCCGTTATAGAACTTCACAATCCAGCCACGGTCACGGTGTAAGTGGCTAATGTTTTCGTTCACCTGCCTGACAAGCACGCCTGACAAGTAGGCAGTTGATCCTAATCTTCAAAGGGGATCGAATTATTTTTTTACACATACATTAAAATTTACATAAGTATAACATACTTCAAAAGTGACCTCCAACAACAAAACAATTATGTAAAGTTACCTAAATAATCTATGCTATATCTCAGCCATAAAAAAAGTATATTAGCTTTATTCCTCATGTCAGTGAGCGAGACACCTGGTTCCAATTATGAATCATGAGTGTTTAAAGACAGACAATGACATTCACGTTCCAGTTCGGTTGGTACCCGAACAGTACCCGGTAGGCTCAGCCTAACGACAGCGACGCATCCATAACCCTTATGGTGTGTATGGACCATGGCTATCTCTTACCATCAGGACGTGCACTTGTTCAGTCTTATGCCATAGAAAAGTGGGTTAAAAAAACACTATCAAAATTGCGAGCAACAGTTGGTCTCTAGGTAATGAAATACACTCCATATGTTATAACCAAGTCAAAACTTTGACGACATTTCGGCGTGAACAAACACAAAAGCTTCATATCAGAAAACTGGTTACTTATTAATTAATGTAATTGATAAAAGTTTCCCGATCAAGAGATATCAAGTGTAACCAATTTGGCGAGTTCCTGGGAACCAGCGACCCGACACCCATGTGACACAAGTGGAAATTCCGTACCATTTCCAAATTACCGCACAGAAAAACAACCTTAAACAGGATGCCCGTTTGGAATAAAAAGTACAAATATTTTATTTTTAGGTAGTAACATTTCTGAACGGCCTTTAAAAGGAAGAGGTTATTAATTCGTTACAATTATAATAAAAAGTAGTTTGTACGATTTTGATCCTGTATCTTGAATCTCATCTTTGCTTTCTATAAAGTGGTATAAGGGCTGGTGAAAGTTTTTTTAATGGTATTAGACAGCGAATCAACACACGCCTGTTTCTATGGTATGCGACAACCGTGGCCTATAGACACAATAGATTTCATAGGTGCGTCGCCGTCATGTGGCCGGGATGTTAGGACTATTGTGCAAGTGCTACCTACCCTAATCTCCGTACCGAAACATGACACTGTCATTATGGCGAATCAGTGGGCTTGTTGGTATTTTTTTTATGATATTGGAAGGCAAACAAGCAGACGGATTTCCTGATAACTCATTCAAACACTTACGAGCAATTACGAGCTGCCTGGTAGTAAACTAGATGGTATATTCTTCAGATGACCCAGCGCCAGCCCAACGTGGATAAAAAGGCTAATGTAGTCAACACCACCACCGAACCACTAAATTACACAGACGAATTAATTCACGCGCTGGTCACTAATGTACTAAAGTGACTCACTGCAAAGAAAGGGTTTTGACGCACAAGCCCTAGTTAACCTTCATCTTGAGGAAAACCCAGAGTGCATTCGGGTAAGACAATTTAAACCTTATTGTTAATGTATAATGCAGTTATAAATCCTTTGAAAGGCATTTAATTAATTCGAAGCCATTATATATAAGAACTGGTGGATAAGTGACTCGTGTGACGTTTCTAGATAATTATGCCTGTAACTTGTTTATTTTCAAAAGGCGCAAATAAAATGTAGTGTGGTAGATTTAATTGTTATGAAGCGACCACATTCACATCGCAATGAACATTTTTTACTGACTTCAACAAGCGGGAGTTAATAAATTCGAATTCTATATATTTTTTATGTATGTTAACTATTCTCCGTCATTTCTGATTCGATTTAAAACAATATTTTTATTTCAAATTGCTTATCCCAGGCATTCCTATTGCAACCAAGTCTGGATCTGCCGATGGGTTCCCAGTGAAATCGAGAAAAATGCTTAATTTTTTGTGATCTAGATGACTTATCGAGTTCGAAGTGATTTTTAATAAAATATCAACAAAAGGTCAAACAAAAGTAAAATGTTTCAACAAATAGGAGTCGCTAATAACGAACACGATCTTTTACATCTTTGCGTTTCGGATCCTGATTCCTGACACATCCGAGTTTTAATGGATAGTACTCGGATATGGGGCCGTCCATAAATTACGTCACGCGAATTTTTGAACTTTTCGACCCCTCCCCCCCTCCTTGTCACAGGTTGTCACATTTTTAGAACCCCGTCCCCCCTAATGTGACGTCACACATTTTTCAAACTTATGCATGTATCTAAAAATAATCAAAAGAAAACAGTTATTTTCATTTTTTACTTCTAATCTTTAATAAAATCAATATAAAGTAAAATATTTCTGATAACAAATAGAATAAGCGACTAGTAAGGAAAGTGGAAACAATAAGCAACTCGTAAATTTTAGTGTCTCACTTGCAGTACAACATGGCTCTAGGAACCAAATGTTGTTACGGAAGAGATAATCTTATAGCGAGAGTGCGAAATTATTAATAAATATAGATTAAGAATTATCTGTTCAAAGTTTTTTGTTCACATATAAATTTCGTGTTCTAGTATTTTATAATGTGACGTCACAAGGCTTTCGACCTTTGTCACATAATGTCACATTAAGATGATACCATACCCATTATCGTGTGACGTAATTTATGGATGGCCCCTATTGGATGATTCTAAAATTTCAATTTCAAATAAAATATTATTATATTAGCAAAATTAAGGCACACCAGAAACATAGAAAATAATGTGTAATGTTCGAAAAATGAAAATGATCACTTTAAATTACATACACATTTAGTAGGTGGTAGAGTTTCGCAGTGACTCGCTTGGATTAGTACCATCGCCTTACCTATTCCTGCCGCCATAACATCATGACGTGTTCCGGTTTGGAGGGTAAGGCTACCTTACCTATATAATATAAGAGATAGACTCGCTTTTGCTCGAGGCCTAACATCCCGATATCAGGTTGGCAACGCACCATTACCACCTTTGCACAGTGTTTTTTTTCGACCAAAAAAGTTACATCGTGAGTTTTATGCATAAAGCGATCGGCTATTCTATTTGAAATGTAAGAATAAAACTCCCAGATCTCAATCTCTAATGGTTTTTATAAAAACGCAATTTGAAGATCGTTTGACCTTTGTCATAAAATAATGAAAAATATTATTTAAATAAAAAGGATATAATGCATAGCAAAATTACAACAATAACAGGAGGATAGAGTCGTCTTTAACGCGTATTATTCAGGTATAATTTATAAAAAAACTTTATTAGTTACGATATTAACAACGGATTTTGCGATTTTATATTATATATAATATATACAGGAAGGTTCTTTTAGCTTAGGATCATCCCTCATAAAAATTCTCAGGTTCTAACTCCGTGGAAGTTTTGAGAAAATTAACTTCCAAACTTAACTTCAGGGCTACCAGAAAATTTGACCTTTAACTTATAAACTTTTTAACATTCTTACCGTGTTAAATTATGTTTGACTAGAGGTCGCCCTGACCTTGGCTAATCACTTAATCCTATAGTTTACAGATACGTATTTCATTTTACTTTATAGAAAAATGCATGTTTTATTTGATTTTAAAAAAGTAATAGTGTCTAATATTTAAAAAGTATCCTCTTTCTGTACTGAAAAACTCTGTACTGTATTACATCAAATGAAGTAAACAAAATAAAACTCACGATGTAACTTTTTTGGTCGAATAAAACACTGTGCTTTGGTGTCTCTAGGCGGCGTGAATTTTATACCATCAGGGAATCCGTCTGCTTGTTTGCCTTCCATTATCATAAATAATAAAAAAACACATTATTCATAATTTATTGATGTCTGAAAAGCTACACCTAAAACTCCAAGCTAAGTAACACAAAAAGTAAAATGGCGGGCTCTTTTTAATTTGGATCATTCAGAACCTTTCCCGGGGCATTCCGCAGAATGATCACCATCCGTAAATAATTCCAGAGTGGACATTAAAATCCCTCATCTAATTTCATTTCCGATATTTCTCTCGGGATTCCGACAAATAAATATATTGGATAAAGATTCTACCGACAGTACGTTGTAAGGGTTATATAATTTTAGTGTTACATTTCATTAATACTAGCCTTGTGCCTGGTGGGAATTGGTATCAAAAAGACCTTACCGCGAAGCCTTAAAAGAATATCATGTCATATAGTATACAATATTACAATGAAAAAAGATACTTATTACACACAATAAACTACAAAGTCACCTCTGTGGTCTAGTGGTGAGGTGTTGGCGTTGAAATCAGGAGGTCCCGCGTTCGATATTCGGGTGGTGCAACTAAAATGTTTTTCTTAAATTTTCGAACTAAACAACGTTACTCAGGATTGGATAAGTTCCCGATTGGCGAAATGTTTGCTACCGATTACATTGCGGGTTTAAGTACCTACAGTTAATCGTTGGTTTTCTGGTTCTACCTCTCTTATTTGGAGATATGGGCGAGAAGATACTTACCTACTTGCTTACTCTAATTACAAAGAATAATGAACTTTGACGTTGACAGCCGTTTGAAAGTAATATTGCAAAATCACTTGATTGTACTAAAATTTTAATTGCATATTTGAGACCAATGGACATAGAAACTATTCGGTAATAAATCAAAAAAAACACTTGACTGTTCCACATACATTGTGTAATAAATAGTAGGCTTAACATATCAATAAATGTGTGTAGTAATTTTATTATGTTATATTGTTAAATATATGTTTCGCTTGGTATACAGCAGAGGTATAGTTGGTGATTCTGCTGTTAATAAACTAATCTAATTTTAGATGCATGCTATTTTTTTAACAAAAATAAAAAGATGGAACATTTAAGACCTGTCAGATTAGTCCGGGTATGTCAAATCGTGATGTTTTTAGTCAACGTTTTCCGAGTGATAGATTAAACGTCTATAAAAATTTCGTGTACAGACTAATCTGACAGCACTAAACGTGTTTTTTTCTCTTTCTATTACTTTCGTTAAAAGAAGATAGCGATAACTTAAAATTAGTTTAGAGAGTGAGCGACAAAATTACGACCAAAAAATGTTACACTGAGAAAACTGAAACTTTATATTACCTACATTGATTAGCATGGTTTATGAATTGTTTAAACAAAAAATCATTGCAAAAGTTGCGATTATCACAGTGTATGGATAAAATAGTGGAAGAGAGCAGCAGCATTGATGTTAAAATAATTTTGTTAAAAGGCACTCTAAGATTCCTCTTGATTTAAAACTTAAAAAATGTGTGTTAATCTTGATTCATTAGTTACAAATTTACTTCAGTATTAAACATGTCAGTAATGAATATTAATGTAAGATAAACGCTTAACGTAAACTCACAACTTTGCTGAACATCAGCAATACTGATTGGCATATTACTGCCTATTCATTTCCGGTGCCTTAGATACAGTCCCACTACAAGCGAATAAACATAAGAGCTTGATGCACACTAGCCGCCTAGCCACAGTAAAAAAAAGGCTCGTTTAGGTACCTAATCACTGTGTAAAACTAACATCCAACCAATAACATGCAAGCATGCAACACGTGGATGACGTGGCAACATGTTATTGGTTGAGAATTAAATTTCAGTGTTTAGTAAAACATGTGCTTTTTGTTATTAGTCGGTATTTGTCTATACTCGATACCAATAGATATAATCTAGGGTTATCACGATCATATTAACAAAAAATATTTTTGGTAACTTTAACGTGATATAATTAATTAAGGTTTTCGTATTTTTTCCGAAATAAGTACTCTGTAGGTTTTGATTTCTTGAGCTTCAAAAAATTGAGACATAAACGGCTTTACCTTTTGATAGCGTTGGTTTGAATGTTTGATATGTTTGCAACTTTAAGGGACAATAGTTTTGTTTGTTATTACATAATGAAATACTTATTTATGTACTTACTTATCTTTAAACCCAAGTTGGCAAAACGTTGGCAGAGAGTATGGAAAAACTTTTGATAAATTTTGATAACATTTTTAGCAATTGAATAATACAATGGAATCGTGGACGTAGGATAGCTATTCATATAACGGTAAGCTTTCAAACGGTCGTTTTAGTCATAAAGTGTATCATTAGTAAGTATAAGGCTATAACAAACGCGTAAAAGTCACAAATCAGTAAAACATAACCATTAAATTTGAACAACTTGCGACAATACACAATGCGTTTATGGCCGTTTAAGTGTGGCCACTAAACATGAGTGTTGAAATCATCACGTGTAAAGTCTCTTCCATGTTTATGTTCTAAATTTCTTATTTGTTTGGAATCATTAGTTAAGATATGCAATCTAACAACATTTATCTCTTTTTTCTCTGTCTTCATAATTGTCGTTCTGTATTAATGAAATGAAGGCTAGAAGTCGTTTAGAAAGTATTCAAATAATGTTTTTTTGAAAATCAAATCAAAAATATGAGTACATATAAATAAATCTTAAATTACACAAATCGATCCAGCCACAAAGTTACAAAATTATATAATGACTAGCAGCTCGTAAAATTCAATTTTTTCTAAGAATTACATAGCGTATATGTATCAGCTATAACGTCGACTAACAAACAATCAAACATTTCCTCTTTTTAATTATAATATTAGTGACTTGTGTAGATGAATAAATACATATAGGAATACTGTAATTAAGAATTTAATAAACACTCAGACTATGAAAAATGAAGGAATATGTTTATTACATAAATATATGGCTTGACGAGATCTACGCGGCTGCAAAGGCGGTCACAATCATCATATAAAACGTATAGTAAATTATTTTGCTGTCATTTCATATAACTAATTAGTGGTTGTACGAGTTTGTGACAAAAAAATAATTGTGGCGGCATTTTCTTTTCAGAACAAGTGTAACAAGATTATATTTTAAACACTAAACAACAAAAATGCTTTAGTCGTCTTTAAATCGTACAAAAATTACAAACTGTGAATTCCAAAAACATTTGTTTCACTTAGGCACAACAAATGACATATTGGGTAAGTGTAGTTATCGTTTAGCATTATTTTTATTTTTTAAAAATAACAATGTAATCAAATTATATGTTTGTGCCGCGATTATTCGGCCAATAGCCAAGCGATATGATGGTTCTTTTTTAGAAAGATCATGATACCAAGGTGGTCCCTAGTTTTACCATGATCATGATCAAAAACTACTAGAAGGATGTTGATAAAATTTATGTGCGACCATTTCGGAAACATTTGCAATCTTTCGAAAACAGAATTATCAAATCGCGACATGGTACCCAATGAACCCATGGTACTCAGTCGGAGTCGGATTGCAATTTACTGCGCTTAATTATGGGACGTGGAGATAATTCACTTATTAAATAACTTGAAGACGCATACCACTCAGGCGTGCTGAGATGCGGTTTTTGTATACAGACCAAGATTATTCAGTACAAAAATTAAAAACTGCATTGCGGTGTGCGGTCCGACTATACGCGGGCGAAACCTTGTATACATACATAACGTAATTATTCATGTCTGAATCGCCAACACTGAGGCCACAATATCATTGTTTTGCAAACATGTTCTTGACTCATTAGGCTACTTATTTACATTTTTTCTAGTAACCTGTGGTTAATTAGTTCCATATCTGCATCAAGTTTGTCTGCACCGATTTGCCGAAGGTTGGCCACGTCATTTGTTTCCTACAATTTTGTTATTAAACTTGGATATCCCAATATGACGTCATTATCATTATTGACAGTGGATTACAATTAGTATTGTACTTAATGAGGTGTTATAACATTTGTTTATTTAATCTTTATAAAGGAACATAATCTATATATTGATACGTGATGCCAAAACTTTGGCGCCTTTTACGAAAATTGCACGGAAGCAGATAAAATTTGGCACACATTTTATGTGTAGAAGTGCAGAACGCTAATATTTTTCAATAATAATGCTTATAAAGTACTTACATTAAATCAATAAATAAAACATTACACATCCTACCATGCATTTGACACACACACAAACAAATATATTGGTGATAACGTTAAAACATCACAGATAGCGCACTAAAAAGTTTGGAAACAAAGTACTTGATCTGGAGAAATCAAGATGGCGTTCATATCAACAAGATATTAAAATATATAATGGTCGAATTTCGACCAATGGGCGACTTCTAGTAGCTTTAACAGTTCAAAGAAGGAGGCCTTGGGTGTTATTTTTTAATAATAAAAATTCAAAAAAACAAAACCCTAGGGTGAAGGAGAAAATTTCTGCATTTAGCATATTTAGTCTTCAGTACAAAGCTACCGATTAACCCTTAAAATAATGTTAGCGCCGTAAAACTATAAAAAACCAACTTCGATTTCAATAAGCAAGTCATACGTACACAAAATGAATATTTTTTTTCTCAATTTCCCTGGGATTCCATTATAAGATCCAGATTCGGTCACTTTCTTTCAGCCCAAACTCCCTCTGATCTCATTATTGCGAATGAGATGCCCGTTAACCCCTCAACCAACGAGCCGTTCACTGATGATTTCATTTTTATTTAAAGGGCTTTCCGGTTAATGACATTTTATTGTTTTTGAGTGAGTTACGCTTAAAAATGTGAACCTTAGTTCACCTACGGCCAATGTTAATAATGTATCTCAATCTAATGGATTTCAAGCAATCTAGATAGCTGCGTATCCACCGGTCTATCCTATACCTCATTCCCATATTCCTGTGCACAGATATATTATTGGCAAGTGATAACATAAAAATGGATCAAAATATCAATCTTGGACAGCGAGTTTTGGATTAGGATTGATTATTAATATTGGCCGCTAGGCGACATCGTTATTACAATATGTTTTATTGGGGTAAACATACTGGTTTTTGGCAAATTATGTTTAACATCTCGAAAATGTTAAAGTAAAAACTTTTCGAAAAAAGGGATTTTTTTAAAAA
Source organism: Calephelis virginiensis (assembly GCA_002245475.1). NCBI lineage: Eukaryota > Metazoa > Arthropoda > Insecta > Lepidoptera > Riodinidae > Calephelis > Calephelis virginiensis. The sequence goes on from NJDC01008910.1 coordinate 12,520, forward strand.
GTATCTTCACGCCAATGTCTCCGAAAACGTGGGCAGAGGCACAACCAAGGCACCTACGACTACCCGAAGGCACTAAGTCCCACAATGTGATAGGTGGCAAACGGCAAACATATCGCCAACCGGGCACATATCCAATCCCAGGCAACGTCATTATTTAGTTTAAAATTAATAATATACGTTTTCTATTTTTTTGTTGCCCGACGCGGGAATTGAACCCGGATCCTAAAGAAGTCAAGTCCGACGCCGGACCGCTACACTACAGAGGCGATTTTTAAATATATACAATAGACATTCTGTCCGGTCGGCGTAATGGTAAGTCTAAAGACCTGTATATTTATAATTCCAATGTAATTACTCAGTATTCTAATGTGATCGACATTATTTGTTTTGACTTTTTGTAATAGTCTGAGATCCGAACCTTAATCGGCCGAGCTGATAATGCATACAAACATATTTTATAATAAATTAAGTATATTAGAAAATATGTTGAAAATGGGTAAAAAAAATATGGTGAAAACGATTTTTTTTTAAATTTTGGAATATCAAAATAATAAAAAACATGGATCCTGACTTAAAGTATAATACGAATAGAATGTGCAGAAGTTGGATTATCTGTTATTTACCTGAACAAACTTCTATCTTGCCAGTTATAAACAGGTCTGTAGGTGCGTTACTTTCACTTGATTGAATAATAAAAAGTAAATTATACGAAAATATGCGCCGTTTCATTGCGAATATGTTTATATAGCGTTGTATGCAAAAAACCGGAATAACGAAAAATCATTTACATAAAAAAAATTTTTTGCTATTTTTTAAGCAACCTGTTTTTTATACATTTTAAATATACTAAATCACTTCAATCTACATATCACTAAACAAAATCGCTTTCCGTTGTCTGTCTCTATGTATTTAAAACTACGCAACGAATTTTGTTGCGGTTTTCATTAATAAATAGAGTGATTCAAAAGTAAGGTTTAAATTTATAAAAACGTCGAAGTTTGTCCACCTACCGAAGCTGGGATGGACTGGTAGTATAAAATGAGTTACATTCTATTATCAGCTCGGTGAAGGTCGATTTAGGTTCGGATCTTCGACTATAAGCTCATGAATATCGTTTACGATACAAACGTACGACTAATGCATTTTCTAGTAATTTACTTAACAAGTTAGTCCGAAGTCTACGTCTATAGCATAATTATCAAGGAATTTAATTTTTTTTCATAAGCATACCTACTTATTATATTGTTGCATAGATATAGATTGAACATATCAAATATTACAACCAACTAGTTTGTCTTGTCCTAAGGCCTACCTATGAATTTTAATTATTATTCTTCACAGATGCCTGGATAAATTCTGTGAAAACTGTCTTGCTAGGAAACTCTTTTGCAGTCTCTAATCAAACCCCCTGTGGTCTTGTGTTGGCGTTGACTACATTAGGTCTCGGGTTCGATTTCCGATTCGAGCAACTCAAAATGAGATTTCAATTTTCTAATGAAAATAACGTTGCCTCAAATTGGATATGAGCCTAATTAGTGATAGCTTTCTCACCATATCACGAAACTAAGGTACCTTCGATTAAATGTGGGTGCCCTAGGAAAACCTCTGTCTATCTCTTCGGGGATACGGCCATGAAGATACTTTAAAGCTTAAAGTTCATAAAATCAACTTTACCTTATAAATAGTCAATGGGAACTAGCTCATGAGCTAATTACACCTCGCAGATACTACAGAATCCTACAATTAAGTTATTCTTTTTTTTATGATAATGGAAGGCAAACAATCAGACGGATTTCCTGATGGTAAGAAATTCACTCCGCCTAGAGACACCAAAGGTGGTAATGGTGCGTTGCCAACCTGAGGCCGGGACGCTAGGCCTCGAGCAAAAGTAAGTTTACCGGCTACCATGCCCTCCGAACCGGAAGCGTTGGACGTTATAACGGCAGGAATAGGTAAGGCGGTGGTACCAATCCGGGCGAGTCGCTGCAAAACTCTACCACCTAATAGGATGTCACGGTGTTAGTGACGTTAAGCTTATGCTCGCCTTTTGCGAGCTGCCTGGCAGGAAGGAAGATGGAATGAAATTAAATATTCTAACATGTGTCAACTAACGGACGAACGGTATGTACAATTTTATAAATATACATGACACAAATGGATCTAGCAATTATCTCTACAATAACGACCAGTGTATAGAAAAGACGAGACGTTTCCTCTCATAATAATAAACATGTATATACAATTTAATCACCGCAATCGTCTGCATTAACGGTTCAGTAATGACTGTTGAAGTCTTGTAATATTATTAATTAAATCTAGGAAGCACTTGAATTTATTTGAAGTTTATGTGATACTAACTGTAGCCTGCCACTTCACACACGTTGAAGTGACTTTTCGTGCTCTGTGATGGTAACGAAAGATTTTCAAACAGAACTTAAACACAGATCCATGTTTCCAAATCCAAATTACTAAAAATTTGGAGTAAAACTACAAATTTCCAGAGTTTAAAGCTCTACCTGTGTTTATTGAGTAAAAATTTATACAAAAGTATCTTCACCCCCATATATTTCCGAATAGGTAGGCAGAGGCACAATCAGGGCACCCATGACTAGCCGAAGACACTAAGTCCCACAATGTGATAGGTGACAAGCCTATCGATAACCGGGCACGTATCCATTTCCGAGCAACGTTTTTTGGTTTGGAAAAACCCAATTTTCTTTTTGTTGCCCGACACGGGACTCGAACCCGGGACCTCATGCAGTCAAGTCCAACAACTGAACCGCTAGAGCACAGAGGCGACAAAAAATATATACAATTAAAATAAAAATCAAATGTTAAAACAAAGTCATACAAGAACCATTTGAGATAATCTTCTAATCACTACATAATAAAACAAAGTCGTTCCCTCTGTCCCTTTGAATGCTTAAATCTTTAAAACTGCACAACGGATTTTGATGAGTTTTTTTTTAATAGAGTGATTAAGAGATAGCCGGGACGGGCCGCTAGTTTAAAATAATCTGGTGTGAGGGAAAATAAGAAATCCCAAAAGGAATAGCCGTAATATAAAGTAAAAATTACGGCACGGTACGGTAAAACGAATATCACGGAAAGCAGCTAATTACATTATAGCATTCAAGTACTTACCAATATATGAAATAAGTAATACTGAAACGGTTCACACAGCACAGAGCACAGGGAAATCCATAGAGTGCACAATCCTGAACACAAACACTGAACAAACGACGCGGACGTCACACAGGGTGTATGCATTGAGCAGTGTCGAGAAGCAAACTGATCCAAACGCAGGAATAAAGTAAACATTATTACGTAAATTTAATTGCAAACAATTCCTTGTAGAGCGTGGCATTGAGGATGCCATGACGTTATGGTGCGGCCACATACTGCGGATGTAAAATTTCGCATCGTACGGACATATCGCTTTCGCAAGATAATAATAGAGTGTGTCTTAACCATAACAACCGTACATATTATGTGGACATGGAGGTAGGTATTTACATCTTGACTAGTGTTAAATTTGTGTTTTTAATGACATTAGTAGTAAGTAAGATGTACGCACATATCCTAAAGAAAAAGGCACAAATACAAAATTTGCAGTTTTAAAAAATTGTTTTGTCTTGATGATATTAAAATTTTATTTAGGATTAGTAACGGTTATTATTTATATATTTAGCATGTTGTGTTTACATCCAGAAGAGATCAGCTTAGAAAATGTTTATTTCATAAGGATTAATTTAATATATATTATAAAAGTTGTATCTCCGTTTTGTAGACCTAATAAACAAAAAAAAAATACAACCGTATTGGCACAATATGGCATAAGACAGTAATAATAAGTAAATGTAATAATAATAATAATAATGAAATAAGTACCTTAATTTCAGTGTATTTGACAACAGATACCGTAAAAGGCGGCGCACAATAGCAAACTATGGTTATCCTAGAACCCGTTTCGCCATTTCTTTGTCATCAACCAACTTATATTTTTTTCTGCTTGATGTTTTTCTGCATAATGTTTCATTTCAACTATCGTCTATATTAAATAACTTGTAAACATATAATATACTACCCAGTCGAAAATTAATTAACGTTGAGAACAAACCAAGCATAAACTCAGTTATCGCCTGTGTGGTCTAGAGGTCCAGGTGTTGGACTTGACTTCATGAGGTCCCGGGTTCGATTCCCGGGTCAAGCAACAAAAATAAAATGTGTTTTTTCCAATTTTCTATAAAAAAAATGTTGCCGGGAATGGACGTGTGCCCGGTTGGCGATAGGCTTGCCACCTATCACATTGTGGGACTTAGTGTCTTTGGCTAATCGTGGTTGCCCTGGTTGTGCTTCTGCCTACCTCTTCGAGGATATGGGCGTGAAGATACTTCTTTTAAACTCAAAAAAGTTGTGCTTTTATCAAATAATGTAACGGACTGGTTAAAGTGACCCACATTATAAAAATGAAATTTATTTCGACCTATGCTGAGCGTAACGTAGAATATTATACGGTCACTGGCATGGATATCAGTGAAGGCGTGTCATCTATCAGCGCACTGGCCACTCAATTGCGTATTTGGTATCCAACGTTGCAGACGAATCGCGATAATACGCACCACGCGAGCGTGCTCGATGCGTGGAACGTACCTTTTCACCGGCATACATGAACTAGATTCGTAGTTGCGTAGCTTGAGAAACACAAATAAAACAAAAAAAAAACGGGCTGCACTCCGGGGTGCCAGCAGAAGTGAAAACTTGAATTGTGCATTTTTGATATTTTGGAATGATTAGGGAATAATTTTGTCGGGTAACTGTGTAGTCTTTATTCCACTGTAATACAGACTATAATGCTATCTTAGGCCTTGACGTACTTTAGTTTATGTTTATTAATAAGATAGTCTTTAAGCGACATCTTGCTATCAGAAAATCCGCTTGCTTTTTACCTTCAATCTCGTAAAAACAAGTCGTACGTATGACTTCGCCTACTTATTTTACTGGATATAGAACCTCGTCAGTATATTATCTTAAGCCCTACTTTTGCATTCATAATATTTTGGAATTAAATCTGATAAAGTAAATGTTATATACAAGTATTTATCTTTGCGACACATTACACTATACGTATATCGTTTATCTGCATTATGTCGAACATTATCAAACTTCCTTAATATTGAGTAACCGATAACTGGCTTATTTTACGCAGCAACTAATTAAAATTGCATAAAATGACTTCAGATCTTCAAAGAACTTACTCATTAACTAGATTTAGATGTCTGCATTTTCAGGTCTGGGTGTTTGTTAAATTTATTCAGGTATATATTTAAGTATTACTATGTACTAGTGATCAACCATTGGTCGAAATTCATAGACCATAATAAATTTTAATATCTTGTTGATAAGAACGCCATCTTCATTTCTCAAGAGCAACTACTTTGTTTCTAATCTGAATGATTATAGTTTGTGCGCCATCTGCTATCTTTTATCGTTATCATCATATTTGTTTGTGTGTGTCGAATGCATGGTTGTGTGGGTAATGTTTTATTTATTGATTTAAAGTACTTTATAACCGTTATTATAGAAAAATATTAGCGTTCTGCACTTTTCCTACGCATAAACTATAAGTGTGCCAAATTTTATGCTCCTGCGTCGGCGCAATTTTCGTAAAAAGGGGTCCAAAGTTTTGGCATCACGTATTAATATATAGATTAGAATCGTTGACTAACACCCATAACACAATCATATAGCTTGCTTACTTTGGGGTTAGATTCAATTTGTGTGAAACTTATCCAGGAATATTTATTTATTTAACTAAATGTCGGCGGCCCAACTAAAATGGTGTTGCATGTTGCAGAGACGTCAATTATTTTTTAATTAATCATTAAGTCGAAATTTTCTTCACAAAATTGATTTAAAGATAGATTAAATGTTATGTTGTGATTTAACGATTCTGAGTGCGGCCGTAAGGTGATCTCTTAACGTGTATATAAACATGTTTATATATATTCAACTCAAATTATTGCAATTTTTATCATTTTCTTTTATAAACTTATATATCTTCATCATTTATTGATTTTTGTTGTATGTAACATACCATTTAACGATTTAATATTTTTTAATTTTTTACTTTCTTAAGTATGTAAATATTTTTTTATTGTATGTATTGATGTTTGTAAATTAATATATTTTACTAAATGTATATGTTTTGGCGTCATACGAATATCGATCTCGTAAAATGTGGCGTCAGCATAAGCCAGTCCACCAACAGGTGGGTGCGGCTCCCGTGCCATTCATCTCAATTACCCGACGAACCTCGATTATTCACCCGATTCCGTATTGCAGCGCCGTAATGAATTAATAGATAGGTAATCTTAATTTAAACTAGGACATAAAACTACAAAAATGCAAAAACTGATTCAATTTTTCGTGCAGCAAAATATATTCTTACATATTTCGACAATTTTTTTTCTTTGGCAAAGTTCTTTTTCATCACCACCATACTTGTTGATCGCCTCTGTGGTCAAGTGGTCCAGGTGTTGAACTTGATTTAATGAGGTCCCGGGTTCGATTCCCGGGTCGGGCAATAAAACATAAAATGTGGTTTTTCCAATTTTCTAATAAAAAAATGTTGCTCAGGATTGGATTGCGCGGTTGGCTATAGGCTTGCCACCTATCACATTGTGGGACTTAGTGTCTTCGGCTAGTCGTGGGTGGCTTGGTTGTGCCTCTGCCTACCCATTCGGGGATATGGGCGTGAAGATTTAATACTTCTTCACGACAGATTGCCAATTTAATAAGTACCCGACGCTTGAAAAATGGTTGTAAAATTGGAAACGATACCTCGATTTCTCCAGAATCGCATTTTCAAATGATCTTATAAGCGTAGGACCACATGGAAAGCTTATGCTTTCAAACAAAGGACGCTTGCGTCCACCTTTCACCACTTTGCTCAGTCTTTTTTTATGATAATGGAAGGCAAACAAGCAGGCGGATTTCCTGATGGTAACAATTTCACGCCGCCCAGAGACACGGCCGGGATGTTAGGCCTCGAGCAAAAGTAAGTTTACCGGCTACCTTACCCTCCGAACCGGAACACGTCAACGGCAAGCATTGGACGTTATGGCGACAGGAATAGATAAGGCGGTGGTAACAATCCGAGCGAGTCGCTGCGAAACTCTACCACCTAGTAGGATGACCCGATGTTAGTGACGGTAAGGGTGTGCTCGCCCTTTACTAGCTGCCTGGCAGGAAGGCAGATGATCTATTCTGCTAAGGAGCCCGGACCAACACGGGAAAAATGTAGAGAAATTACAAATATTAAGTATTTATTACTTTAATCGACAAATCCCAACTAACGAATAGCGCACACTTGCACGGGTCGCAGCGTGTGGGAATGGGGCCCATTACATTGCAAAAAGCACTAACGGCCGCCACTCAGAGACGACAATTATCTTTTAATCAGTAAATAAGTCGCCATTTTCTATACAAAATTGTAATTTAATAACAGATTCAATACTAATTAACGTCACTGTGTGCAGCCATTAAGCATAAATCCGCTACCATGCGGCCCCGCAGTGTCCGTTATTCCATAAAAAGTGTTTGAAAGCGATGTAGGTGTATTTTAACGCTGCGATGCACCCCGAAGACGTCTGTTAGTGGCTTTATCCTTAATGACATACGAAATTTGCATTAAACGCGAGAAATTTAACTAACATCCATTTTTTTTTAATTTACCAATTTTCTAAGCAGACAATTTCCTACTTTGATTTCGAAAGTAAGTTCTACAAATATTTAAAAACGAAAAAAATAATGAAATTGTTGAGAATAATAATTACTAATTATGGCATACACATAATATACCAAAGGAGAATGTGGTTTTTTTTAAAAGAATATAGATCATTTATCGATATTTAAGCGTCTTATAACTGTGACAGACAAGATGGATTTTCTGAAAACTGTGCTATGATACCAAATGTGGTAACTTGGTGGTCAGCGAGCGTTGTAATTATCATTCATATATTATAAAGTTTTTGTTTACAAATAGCTCAATTTTTAAGATATTTATAGGCAAAAAAAACGATACCTTTCAGAACAGGAAACTAAAATGTAATTACTTGTTACTGGGGTAGGCTAGGTACATCTGAATCCAAAATATTATTAAGTATATAATAACACACATATTGTATATGTTATACAATTCGAAATTACAGTCAAAACCGTGACAAACAATTAGTTTCACATAAAACAGACACTTCCCAACAAAATGTTCAGTAAATACCCTGATACAATTAAGTTTCTCAACCATTCAAATGACTTCCTCGAACTCAGACAGCATACTTCTAATTACCTGTAACAGAAAAAAGAAAATTTATTATTTTTACATTTAAATACAATTTGCATAAAACATAAAATGTTCGTATTAAATATGAATATTCACATCATAACTGTGGTAAAGTTCGTTCTTGATTGTTCCAACGTTTAGTGTATAAATACTCATAATTTCAACTGTTTATAATTTCTTTAAATACTTCATTTTAAATGTTACTCCGTGTGTGATAAATGTTATGCAAATTAACGAAAACAATGTACGATATCCATTAAAAATTACCATTTAGTCTGTACTCTGTAGTATTTTTTAATCAAACAATATTTTTACTATTACTGACAGTTTTTACTAGTTGTCCTAACATTCGAATCAAACAATATTTTTACTATTTCTGACAGTTTTTAGTAGTTGTCCTAAGATCCGAATCTAAGTCAACCTTCACCAAGCTAATAAAATGAAACATAAGGTTTTAGTCTGTACTCTGTAGTATTTTTTAATCAAACAATATTTTTACTATTATTGACAGTTTTTACTAGTTGTCCTAAGATTCGAATCAAACAATATTTTTACTATTTCTGACAGTTTTTAGTAGTTGTCCTAAGATCCGAATCTAAGTCAACCTTCACCAAGCTAATAAAATGAAACATAAGGTATTTAAACTCGTTCAAACTTTAAAAAGACAAAATATAGAAAATGGACCATCTTAAGAACTGAGCCATCTTAGGCGCAAGTACCTTATATAATAATAAACTACCAGCCCGTCCCAGCTTTGTACTAGTAGATAAACTTCTTAGTTATTATACATATAAACCCTTCTATTGAATCACTCAATCTACTAAAATAACCGCACCAAAATCGTTTCGTAATTTTAAAGATTTAAGGATACATAGGAACAAACAGCGGAAAGCAACTTTATTGTTTTAGTATATTTTAATATAGGGTTAACTAAAAAAATCTTGGACTGATCATTTTTTTTATCAGTTCCGCGGTGAAGTCGCCGTAGGTTCCGAACCTTCTACTTCTTCTACTAATAGTCGTGCGGCACAGCGAAAACTTTGTAAATAGAATAGTACGAATAAGTAGGTGTCGTATTTTTTGAATGGCTTCAACGTTGGTAACCTTGCGGTTTTTACAACTTCACCGGACTTTTAGGTTTTGTATCATTTATGGCTATAGACGTAGGAGTCTGGACAAACAACTATGGTTTCGTTATCTCTATCAATGTTATCGGTACGTCGTCGTCATCAAAACGTCACTTCAAACCTACTCAAGTACAATTAATCAATTCATTAAGGTTTAAAATTTAGGAGCGCCGCAAGGCGGTCTTGTTTGCGGCGATGCAAATCTTAACATTGTATTGAAACATTTTGATTTTATACAAAACCACGGTAGAACATACTGCCGTCGCGTTTTTGTACGGCACTATATTTCAAGGTTAAAATCCGCATCGCAGCACGCATCTTCAGTGTGCGTTGCAGTATGACATCCGCTTACGAGTTTAATTTCTAAAAAAATGTGCTTATGTCATTGGAACTATCTGTATACAAAATTACGTACAATCCGTTTAGTAGCTTTGGCTAAGTAGTAGTAGAAGAAAAAGTTATTTTTTTTTAAATATTCGGATGATAAAGATAGGAAAATGAGTCGTGTCGTTTTAATTCCACGGCAAAGACAAAAAACGCACAGACACGAAATTATTTTTCAGGAACATATTACATATCAACTCCACGCATTTAAATACGCGTATGACGTAATTTCAAACTTCAATTGTCTTATTTGTTTAGGATAAACACACCAATATCACTGTACCGGTAGATTTTCCGCATGATCGTGTACTTTTTTCAGATATCTTTAAGATACTTTTCGCATACGAGCAAGCAGTTGGTAAATACGAAGGCCTTTCGCATCTACCGACTGCTTTTGTGTATTTTGTACGATGAATCGATAGCAAATAAGCAATACAATAAGAACTACGAAAATATTGTTTTTGCTTGTGACATATCCCATTAATTCAATTATTATAGATCGTAAATTCGTAAGAAGGCGCAGGGCGCTTCTGCGAATGTTCATGTTGTAATGTTTGTATGCGATAGCGTAATAAATGAATATTGTATTCTACCACATAAATGATAGTACTTTCATACTGATAATTAAAGCAATTCGTGCAAAATTATTCCCTAACCATTCAAAAATATCAAATCTGCACAAAATATTCAAGTTTCCACTTCTGCCGGCACTCCTGGAGTGCAACCCGTTTTTTTTATATGTGTATTTATCGGCTTAAACTTTCGTGTTTAGGTTATTCATTTGTACTAAGCAATGAGGGCATCGTAAACCATGAGTAGTCGTTTAGCATCAAGGCAGACATGTGTATTAGATCGACTACGTCAATAGTTATGCCAGGTACAGACTAAGCTAAGGTCAACGCAGGTCTCTCGTTCGCTTTCTTTGGCTTTGATTCCGTAAGTGAGCGAATCAAGTTCGCGTTAGGTTGAGCTCTGTAGTCCGCTTCCCAGCACATCGCATGTGATTCTTCTAAATGAAGCAGGTAGACCACTGAGAGAATCGCGATGTACTACCACTTGTTTCATTGAACACACTTTTTTTTTCAAATTTCGGAAAAAACCACCCTTATGTTTAACCTCTTTCTGACGATATATACAAAGTCACAATACAAGTAAGTGTCAAAACGAAATGTTCAAAAAATGCATTTACACTCAAATTTAAAAAATGGCACTTATTTTTTGGTTTTTATAAAGCGTTTATAATAATACTCATTTATTTTTGTTGATTACAAAAATATTAATCTGCCAGTAAAACTGCCAGCACTAACACTTCATTCTACAGCAGACGCAGACAGACGTTCTCTTATTGTGGTCACGACGGCGAAGGCCAACGAATCCACTCGTTGTTTTTCGTTTGTTTAGTCTGTACCCAGCATTAAATAAGCAACGTCAGGCGTTACACGTGCTACCATGAAGCAGCGTTGATGGTTGAATATCAACTTTTAATAGTTGTTAGCTACATCATGGGATATCATTGGTACATAAATATTTTAACAACAACTTTCTCTCTCAAATTTGCAAAATCTTTAGGTATGTCTCTTGAAACTGATGTGGAATCGTACCTATCGACTTTCTGTAAAAAAAAATCAAATAAAAGTTTAAAATATTCAAAGCTTGAAAGATTCGAACAATTTCCTACTAGGTGGTAGAGTTTCGCAGCCTCTCGCTCGGATTTGTACCATCGCCTTACCTATTCCTGCCACCATAACGCTAACGCTTGCCGTTGACATGTTCCGGTTTGGAGGGTAAGGTAGTCGGTAAACTTACTTTTGCTCGAGGCCTAACATCCCGGCCTCAGGTTGGCAACGCACCGTTACCACCTTTGGTGTCTCTAGGCGGCGTGAATTTCTTACCATCAGGAAATCCGTCTCCTTGTTTACCTTCCATTAACATAAAAAAAATTAAGAAATTATAAAAATGTACAATACAGTAGATGGTATATAGGAGGTTTCGGTAGTTAATTCGATGAACCGTGCAATAATATAAAATCTTACCGTCTTAATAAACTAGGAGTAAAGTACTCCAAGGCGAAAGCTAGTATTATAGTCTTTATTACAATGTGATACAGACTATAACATAAACTTAATTTTAGTCGTTCGTAAACCTTTGTTAGTCCATGTTTATTAAATAAGACGCTTAGGGCCACTTGCGCATTCCAGGGTTAAATTTAACAATGAGTCAAAAATAAAGAGAATCAGTTCAAGTTAGAAGCTAACTTTAAGTTAAATAGTTGACCCGGGAACGTGCAAGTGTCCCTTACAGAAAATGCAAAATCTAAATATAAAAATATTGGATTGGATTTAATGCTATTTGATAATAGAACACCATTGACGTTTAAATTAAAAATTACATACAATTACTATCGAGTTTCTATAACTGGACGACAACGAACTCAAAATAATTATCCAACTATAGGGATGGCATGATTCACAACACCAGTCAAACAATTCAACATAATTACGGTCGGTGATTAAACGGCAATTACGTATTTAAATAAAGATGCGGCAAAAACAAGTTGGTGGTAAACAACTCCAGATTAATCAGTCACCATCGGGTCATTCTCCTCACTAGCTTCACAGTATGAGAGTGGATGGCTAATTTAAACAAATGACAAGCTCAAATTTTTAAGATAAATGCACATTTTATTGCGCCAAAGGAAATGCAGAATGGGTTTTATAATTCAAGATGTCACAGAAGTCATGATTTCATTAAGTTTACAGCGACTCACAAGTATCATGCTACAAATACTGACATTGGCTAAGGCTGCAAAATCTACCTCACAGCTAACACTTGTAGGCTGTGAAAAATCTATGTTTTTCTGTGACTATTTAAGTGCCAACAGCGCGATTTATTTATTTTTATCTTATTTTGTTTGCCATCGACCTGATATAATTAGTCGGTCCACAGTTCTGTCCTAAAAGTCTGCCATGGTGCATCGCAGAATCGTAGACCACTCATGTGTTTAAAGGTCCCTCAGGCATATAGCCTCAGATCCTTTCTACTTAGCGGCCTATGCCTTCAATCTGAACCCGCTCAACGTTTAACACAAAGCTACACAAAAGTTGCCATATGTGACCTTGAGGAAAGATTATGACAGATGCCTGTATATTCTTCTCGTAAATAGTAGCCTAGTCTTCATTCTGTGTCGGTTCAGCAAAAGTCCTCGGGTCGTTATGTGGAAGTATATAAACATTAGTTGTTACCTGCGGCTTCGCCAGCGTTTTAGCAGGAACCCGTTGTGCGATCGAGATTAAAAGTATCCTATATGTTTATCCAGATCATAATCTGTCTGTGTTCCAAATTTCAGACAAATCCGTTCAGCGATTGGAGCGTAAAAGAGTAACAAACATACACACATTCTTATAAACTTTCGCATTAATAATATTAGTAGGATAGGATGCCTCCACAGTGTATACGACTGAGGGGGGGCCCCCTCATAGTTTGATACAAGAAACACTGCCGTGACCTCTTACTGTGTTTAGTTGCAACCTATTATAAACCACACGACTTCGGCACATGTATAACAACGTGCGCGCGTAACTCGGTTTTCAAACTAATGTCTATGTCCATTAACTAATGGCCAATCTGTAATCGTGATAACTTTGGGAATCATACCTGGTGACATCAGACGTATTGAACTGCTATGTCTTCATGATTTATTTTATTTGTTGGCTTATATACTCATGTTAGAATTTGTCTGGGCATTTTCAGACATATTCTTGGTATCGTCGCCGATAAGCATTTTAACGTTATATTTATCACGGGGTCTTCCAGTGATCATTTGATAGTATAAAACAAACTCGCTTTCCGCTACCTGTTCCTATGTATGCTTTTACGAGTACAGGTAGGGAAACGGCTGGCATCGAACCGCGTATCCCTTGCATCGCTTCTTGCTTATGAACAATGTTCTTAGGTCCGATTCACGAAAAATGTCAAAATTACCTATTAGATAGTATAAAACAAACTCGCTTTCTGCTGCCTGTTCCTATGTATGCTTTTACGAGTACAGGTAGGGAAACGGCTGGCATCGAACCGCGTATCCCTTGCATCACTTCTTGCTTATGAACAATGTTCTTAGGTCCGATTCACGAAAAATGTCAAAATTACCTATATGGGGTTCGAACCACTTAGGGAAGCTTGCTTCTCAAATTTACACTTTGAATAAAAAGGAAGAATTAAAAAAATAGGTAAAGTGTAAAAAGTATATAAGTATAAATGTACCTAGTATATGAATTTAGATGTTCCTAACATAGCACATTCACAGTTTAGGGAAAGGGGGGATTGTTTTACTCCGAACTTAACGCGTGCAACGCCATGGGCAAAAGCAATAAATAAATTACATAGAATTGAATCTAACCCCAAAGTAAGCAAATTACATACTAGTAGTATTATTCAACGATAATTTTTAATCTTGTGTGAACAACATTCTATGAGTATCGTTTTTATTTCGTACTAGCTGCTACCTGCGGCTTCGCCCGCGTTTTCACAGAAACCCGGTGTGCGATCGGGATTAAAAATAGCCTATATGTTAATCCAGGTCACAATCTATCTGTCTTCCAAATTTCAGACAAATCCGTTCAGCCATTCGAGCGTGAAAGAGTAACAAACATCCATACATACATACTTACAAACTTTCGCATTTATAATATTAATAGGATTAATAGGATTTTTATACTACTATAATCTATTTAAAACTTAAGTATAGAAATACTTAAGTCTTAAATAGATTATAGTATAATTTAAATAAGTAACTTTTCTAG
>NJDC01008921.1:0-16732 GCA_002245475.1 Calephelis virginiensis
AAATGTCGGTATGTTTCTTAAACAAGATAACTTATAATGCGACAAAAGACAGTAAGGCTTAGCCATGAATGGACAAAAGGGACTGGTGAAAAGCTAAGAGTCATAAATTAAAAGGTCTCGAAAATTAGTTTATTGCCTTTTTTATCTGTTTTTATGTTTACTTAACAAAAGCGGAAGAAGATCCTACGATATCCACGAATGTGGCGGCGAACCGCTTAGGCATGTCGCAGTGGAAAGTTTGGTTTACCGTGCATACAGCTGGGTTGTATAGTCGTCCATATCATTATACGCCAGTGCACGTAATTGAAGAAGGTGATCCTGACGTATAAATTTCTGCAGATTCATGCTGAATGCCGATGCGGAAAATCTAAGTTTTCTAAAAAAAATTTTATGGACGGACGAGTCGAAATTTGACCAAGATGGTATAACGAATTACGGTAACGCACATTTTTGGGCCCTAACTAAATCCCAATAAAAAGAGGCCGCAAGGATCGCAGCGACGCTTTTCTCTAAACGTGTGGATGGGAATAATAAATGATAATTTAATTGGACCACATTTTCTGCCAAATAATTTAACGGGTGCAGCTTATGAAAATTTTTTGCAAAAGGATATGTTTTCTGTGCTTGAAGACGTGCCTCTACACACGAGACAGGAAATGATTTACCAACACGATGGATGTCCGGCATATTTTAGAATTACCGTCAGACAGTGGTTAAATGCAAATTTTCCCGACCGGTGGATCGGTAGAGGAGGACCGATCTCTTGGCCGGCAAGATCCCCAGACCTTACGCTCATGGACTATTACGTTTGAAATATGGAATATGAAAAGTTTAGTCTACGACATTTCTCCTGTCTCTTCAATAGAAAAGCTAAGAAGCCGTATTGTAAGTGCAGCAGAACTAATAAAAAATAATTTGTCAAGTGCTGTAGTGAAAACTAGCTTAGGAAGAGAATTCGTATTTGCATTAGGAATAGAGGATCTCACTTTGAAAATGAGCTGTAAATCAATTTAAGGCAACGCTAGATCTAGTGTTCTAATTGATTTACAGCTATAAAATGTTTGCACTGATTAAAATGAAAATTTCAAATTCAAGGTTCATTTCCTGTTTATGTTTATTAATCTTTATTAATATTATTATGTAACTTTTTGTGTAAATGTTGAATCTTGTTGGATAGCTGATAATGTGTAGATGTTTTTAAAATGTTTTGCCGTCCACCGATGTGCCGTTACATTGGTGATTTTTTGAAAAAAAATACACTTTATTCCAAACAACATTGTAAAAATCATAAAAAATGTAGAGTTTTCTATCTCTTATTTCAAAACTATGAATGTTTTTATTCATTTTGTTGTGTTTTATAATGTACTAGAGTAAGCTGTAACTGGATAATAAATATTTATACTAAAATACGCCGCTGTTTTTTTTTTAAATCTTGTTTTGAAAGTTGTATAACCCTATTTTTTTTAAAAAAGGAAAAAAAATATAACTCGTGATTGGTTCACTTTTTCCGCGCATACTCATGGGTAATTAGTTAGCTAATGACCTCATCTACACTCCCTTAACGGTATCGGGACACATTCCCAATAAGCCTGTATAAAATGTTTAAAAACATTAGTTTAAATTTTGCTCTATCTATCATTAATTACCATATTTTTCGACCTAGTCAGAAGAAGAATAGTAAAAGAAGTTTTGTAGTAACTTATCTAGAACTAACTACTATCTAGAACCATCACTATTTTCAAAACTAACCTAGTCAGGAGAAGAAACTGGGACATTAAATCCTCGGCAAGCAAAATTTCTTTGTAATTACATATTTTGTTTTCATTGAGATATAACATTTAACCAATTTTAATAATTTTGTGACAGTAGCCAATCAAATACCTTTTTTCAAAATTTTGCTATAGACAGTATAAAACAGTCAGTAATTTTGTTAAACAAATGTGGAACATTAGCCCACTTGAGTAAAATGTTATTGGATTTACATCTCTTATTGCTCTTAAGACAAAGTTCGGTTGCATCGCAAAATCTCAAGTAAAATACATAAATGCTAACAATAATAATAGACCTATTAATCTAAAATTTTGAAGTAATGTTGTAAAAATTAATACAAACAGTGTACTTTATTGAAATATCACTGAGTAGTTCGTAGCATAGTAGCGGTTTTAACTTTTGCAAATATAATTTTACAGGTATTTCTTTATTCTGTAGTCCTGCTAGAAAACTGAATTCCTCTTTAATAACTGAGTTAAATCATTTCAAAAGCTGTGTTTGTTATAAGATAAAATAATATTTATGACGCCTCGATTGCTTTGAGTAAATTATGATTATTACACGCCATTAATTTTTAACCACAGAAAACATTGATTAAATCACTACAATGTTTGTTTTTAGTTTAATAACCAACTTTAACACATTGCGCGCGTTAGTGAAAATATAAAACTTAATTCCTATGCATCACGACTCCTTTACGTGCCGTACCTGTAGAGCCAGCTGTGCGTTACGGCTTGTATTTTGCCGTACCAGCTATTGACTTCGAAGGCTCTCAAAAACATGAAAACCCATAGATTCTAAAAAAAATTGTAGGAATCAATAGATTATATACCTGTATATACACTGCCGCCGTCGCCGGGATTTCTACTTAATATTTCAGGAGCTATAGACATTTTTCAAAATTGGTGGATTTACGGCAAAACCAATGCCTTGCCGCATAGAGCATAAATTTCGCTAGTGATGGGAAATATTTGTAAAATAGAAAACAATTTTGAAATTTAAAACAACATAACGCCCTAATAATACAATAGTGTTTTAACTCAAAATCAATCATTTTTCAGAATGACAAAATGAAACGCATTACTCGTTACCTATTATAGATACAAATGAAATAAAGCTTTATGAGATTTTAAAATGAAATGAAACATAGTATATTATTACTAATATTGAAAAAATAATGCCATACTGAAGTTATTTAGGAATTTTGAGTTAAGACAGTATTACTCCAAACACAGTTTTCAAAATAAAATATTATTTTTAGTGTTTTTGCAAGTGGGTCACCTGATGGAAAGTGATCACCTCCGCCCACGCACATCCGCAACACTAGGAGTATCACAGATGCGTTGCCGATCTTTAAGGAATGAGTTCGCTCTTTTCTTGAAGGTCCCTAATACATAATCGTTCGGGAATATCGCCCTCGGTGACTGATTCCACAAAGGTGTTATGCGGGGTAAGAAATGTCTTCGGAATCGCACAGTAGTAGATCGCCACGCATCTAGAGATGGGCATAATACCTCAAGCTCTGACGCGATGTCCGAAGGTGGAAATCGGCGGCTGAAATTAAACCAAACAACTCCTCAGAGCATTCACCATAATAGATGCGGTAGAGAACACTGAGTGACCCAACATCTCTATGCAACCCCAAGGATTCAAGCCGATTGGTAATTGCCCGGTCATTGACAATTCGAATTGCTCTACGTTAAATGCGGTCAAACGGAAACAGCTGGTACTGTGGAGCCCTTGCCCCGAGTTGAGAACAGTACTCCATATGAGGCCGAATTTGCGCTTTATATAGTTGTAAGCGATGGGCCGGCTTGAAATACTGTCTCGCTTTACTGAGCACACCAAGTTTTTAGAGGCTATTCTAGCCTTCTCCTCCAGATGACCACGAAATTGAACATTACTCGAAATGTCAACGCCGAGTATATCAATGCAGGCTGTGGCAGAAAGGGAAATGCTCTCAAATCGAGGAGATGCGACAAAGGGAGTCTTTAGCGGAAAACGCGCAAACTTGTGTCTTGTTAGGATTAAATTGCACCAGATTCTGCTGGCCCCAAGACGAAATTTCAGACAAAAGATTGTCAATTTTAGACACAAGTTGGTTCCGGCTCTCGATGACATGTTACCGCAATATATTATGTCGGCCAAAGTATAAGGCTTCCCCAGTAGTATCGTCTGCATAGCAATGAGTGTCACTAATTTGCAACATGTCATTGATATGACATAGGCGAGGGATAGCATTTATAACATTTTTGACACTTTCATAGATCTCAGAATCCACAGTACGTTGTTTGCCATGTTTGCCACGTAATTCTTCCTGTATGAAACCACAGTCTGTTTTTTTTGATATCGCCGTAGCAATGGGTCTGTCGTTTATTGCAAGAGTATTTTTAAAAAACGTTTTGCAAACTGTAATTTTAACGTACTACGAAATGAAATGCTGTGTTTAATTTCCGAAAATTTTGAGTGGACGAGTACCTGTATTTTGGTTTGATGTCTGTAGCATGTCTAATTATGAACTGTCTTTGTTTTGCTATGTCTCCGAAACTCCAATAATTCTTGAAAATTTCTTGTCTTGATGTCTCACTTATTTTTGAACTTCATTTTACCCGGCATTTTTCGCCACAGCTTGGACCAATTATTCTTGCTGGTACGTGTTTTTGTTTACCGATTCATACGCTTTGCCAGTATTCCGAAGTCGTTTGGCTACCTGATGTTTCCAGGATTCGACGTTACGCACCCTCTTCCTACCTCTAGTAATAAAGTTTTGGTCTACCGACGAAATATTTGATTCAGTAGACAACCCACTGGTTCTAGCAACGGGACTTAAATTATCCTGAATTTCTTCATATGAACTACTTGTTGAAGAGCTACTTGACGCAGAGCTACTCGAAGAAGAACTACTTCTAGATTTTGTTGTTCGACCTTGGAGCAGACTGGGAGCTTTACTTTGCGAATCGAGAACGAAGTGTGGATCATGGTCGGAATCATCAAAGTCACCATGATCTGAATGAATGGGTGAAATGTAATATTGCCTTTGGTTGCATTCAGTTATCGGATTAACATTACTAACCATAACTGAACTGTTAACGTCAATTTCTTGAAGTACTGGATGAATTGAAGATGATGATGGACCCGAAAGTGTCCGTTGTTCCTTCGTAACGTCGTTGGTTTCTCTCTGGGTAATAGATTCATCGAATGTACTCACCGATGACAATAATGACGGTGACGAATTCCTAACAAGTTCATCATTTTCTTTTTAAAAGTAAACGGTTACGATGCATATTGAAACTACAAAGATTATTATTATCAATTATTTATTTAGTCCAATACATACTCGTACTTAATGCGTGTTTGTCATAAAGACTGTAGTAACTCGACATTTATGAAATTATAATACATTCTAGGTATTTTTCTCATAACACTGCTAAACATTCGATTGAGTTTTAAATAATTCTGTAATTCACAAATAGATATTATGACTAATTAATTAATGAACCATAAAATAAATATCTTAAAGTTATGATTCAACAAAACTGTATCATATCAAAAAATACTAACTGAATCAATAATAGTGTAATAAGTAAAAATATTATTTTAAATATTGCTTGTGTAAATCAGTAATAGTGTAATTATTCGAATAACAACACAGTCATGTTTAGGCTTAGATCAACAATAGTTTCAAAATAAAAACATAAATTTTACATTCCTGATTCAGTAATAACGCTGGAACTCAAAATATTGCGCCAAGCGATGCGTGCTTGCTCGGTCACTGTTGGTCACAACTGAAGATGACGCAATATTGCGGGCGGGGAGTAGGCGACCAGTCAGTCATTGATAATGTCTTATAGCGCCATCACTTATTATTTTTTTGCAGTATTTTTACAACGGCTTTAATAACTTGTGAGGAGTTTAACGTAAGATTATAATGTTATGTCAAGTTCGATGTTTTTTGAGTTACAACACTATTGTATTATTAGTGCGATATATTAAAGTCATGCAAAATTCACACTTAAACATAACAGTAGGAACATTGATTACAATTTGAGATCAAAAATAATTACTTAATTAAGTAAGTATATGTAGTGATTATTTAGTTCACTTTTAATTAGTATGTACTTTATTATAGCACTCCAAACACATAGGTTTCTGGCATTCTTGACAAACAGTGCTTACTCTTTTCACCTTCTTGTCAGTTTCTCGGCTGGTTAGTTCTTTCCTTAATTCTTTGTAGCAGTAATGACATTTCTTATACTTTCAGCTTTTTTTAAAGTATGATATATTCGCTTTTTTTCTCATTATTGTTTGAGTCAGTGAAAAGTACCTTTGTAAAAGATTGTATGATAGCCTCTAAAAAGATTTTAAAATTTGTGTACAAGCCATGCGTTGACTAAACACGGTCTAAATAGTAAGCTCATCATAAGCTTTCGATACCATTTTAATCCTCTTAAAAGTGTTGATTAATAAGCGGTCATTTGGTCACTGAAATCTACGCCCTTTTTATTTTCATTGTACATTAATACTCTTGCTGGATTCATAATTGGCTCTTTAGATACTCGTGACAGTTTACCAGTATCTTTTAAAGTAGCATTGTGCTCTTTGAGTGTTGTTATCATTGTCACTGGTCGTTTATCCATAATTTTGACTCCTTTTTAATTGATGCTTCCAATAACTTCCCCTTTCTTTAATTTTGTGCTTATGATTGTCTTAGGTAGTCCTTTCCTGTTAGTTCTTATTGTACCGCAAATAAACATCTTTTTTTAAATAATTCTTCACCTAGTGGGACCGATGTGTACAAATTGTCCGCTTGTAGTGTTCTACGCTCACCTACTAATTTTTTAATCATCTTTAGTACAACATCTTGTGCATGACCAGCTCCTGATTTTTCTTCATCTTTTCCAATATATAAAATCATTGAGTTAGTGTAACCTTCTGGTGTACATAATACAACTTTATCCCATATTTATGTGCTTTGTTCTTAATATATTGGCGGAATTCGAGCCGGCCTTTCCATGGTATCATCCTTTCATCAATAACCATAAATCTGCCTGGTTTCATCATTCTGGAAAATGCCTCCATAAGAATATGGAGTACATATCTTATTTTATAAAATTTATCTCCATTATCACTAAAGTGCCAAAACTTTAGGAGGAGGAAAAAACGATCTCTTGGCATTGCTTGAACTATGTACTCGTTTCTGTAATATTTCTTTTTACTCCAATATAGGTTTATATTGGGTACTTTATTGGTGCTCATTACGATTAATACTCCCAAAAACCTCTCCATTTCTTCAACTGTTGTTGGTAACCAGTTTTTCAAGCGGGACTTGGGCTTAATAGAATGAGAATTCAAGTATTCCGTTGCATAGTCATTCGTTTTTTCCACCATCTTTTCAATTAGTTTATTAGTCACAAATAATTTAAAATAATCAATGGGTTCATTCAGTTGTATATTTAGTGAGATATTAATTTCGCTTTTTAAGGAATACTGTGCAAAATTTATTGGGCCTCTATCAGAAATGTCTGCTCATTGTTCTAGCTCTATATCATTATCTTCGATTTCAATACATGACGTGTTTGATTCTGATTCAGTGTCATATATTTCATCAAAAGTATCAGAGTCGGAGCCATTTTCTAAATTAGAGCTACTATCTTCAATAGACGATAAATCGGAAGATCACTGCACAATGTTTACGTTAACTTCTAAACTGGGTTGCATTTTATAATTTTCTCTGTTTTCAGGTACAGCGAAATCTGGGTTCTAGATTCTATGTCAGCGATGATCTGTTGTTCTAGTATGGGTGGATTTGATTGTGTTCTTCCTTTATCAGCTTTTACCTGTGTTCTTTTCGGTGTTAAATCAAAAATTTGGTCGTCGTCAGTAGTTCGTAATCTATATTCGAAATTTTATGATGTATCAATATATTTTCAATGTCATGGTTTCCTGTAGGCGAATCTTCGTTGTCTGCGTATTGCTTAAAATCATAGTCTTGATAACCCGACTTTAGTTTTAATTGTTTTGAAACTTTTGGTGAGAATTCACTAGCATTATCTGAATCGACTTCAATGTATTGTTATTAACACACTCTTTCGTTTCGAAGATGATATTGGTGTTTTGTGAACCTGTATGTCACCATCAGTATTTCCAGTCGGTGTATTCAACAGTCAAAAGGACTTTCTTGAATTTTTTGTTCTGGGAGTCGACAGCAGTTCATTTATAAGCTCAGAGTTTAAAGTTGATTCGAGTGGTGGTATCAAATAACTCATGAAAATATTATCCAGCGATATCGAATCGGAATGACATCAGATGGCTGACCCAAAATACGGAATTATTTTTTTTGTCAATGGACTATAAAAACTGATTTTGAATAATTCAGGATCGGTTTTTGAGCGCAATACTTCTCTGCACTACTAGATTGAGCGGAATTTTCTGATCTAAGATTATTACATTTATTACGGGCTTTATTGATTGTAACGGTTTCCATTACCTGAATTTTGAAGAAATAGGACTTGAATTTTCAGCGCCAGACACATTTGAACTTTGGATTCTACTTTTTCTTGCCTGTTCTCTTTCTATCTTTACCATTTTATTCATATCCAACTTCTTACGAGACCGTTCATTTTTATTTTCGAGCTTCGACAGAGCGTTACCGAATCAGCTAACACGTCCGATGACCGATCGCTGTGCAACACTACGGCGCACTGAGCTACGCGCGCGCCCCCCACCAGTGCGGCATCAAAGTTACGGCAACATACTCGCCGTACCGCACCAGTGATAAATATTTTTGGTTCTGTGCGTTACGGCAACATTATATGCCGTACTTTTTCTTATCCAGCATTAAAACTTAAATGAATAAAGCATGTCGGGAATATACCTGTCTCTTTTGTATGTGCACAGGAGCCTAAAAAATCCACCCCGCACCGCGCGCAAAACAAAGACAACTGATTGCCGCATAGTTTGATAGTCAAATACGGCAAAATAGTGCTCGTAACGCGCGGAATGTGTTAAAGGAGGATGGTCAAAACGTCCTCACCGATTAATAACGATCAGACGTATGTCGTTGGAAAGCTATTTTTGTGGTTAGGAATAATTACTATGGGGGCAAATCTCAAAGCGTTGTGTGAAAAAAATTATAGCTAAAAGAAATCTTTAAACAATATTAAAAAAAACAATTTATATTCCATTTTTACTTATAAGGCAAATGTCTCAATGTCTCAAATGTGGTCTCATTAGCTGTAATTAAAATAAAACAATGAAATATTGATAAAAATAGTTTATTACATAGGTATACATATATAGATACATAAACATGGTTACTCATAAAAAAAATCAACAGTTTATGGGTTGTCTACTATCACATCGCTCAGAGATGATGCTGGAGCATTTAAAGGCTGATACTTCGCAAAACCCATGTACCATATTATCGATGTTACATGGGCACAACTCCATACTGCTCGCCGTCCAGTTAAACACGTACAGTAATGGTGGCTAATTGCCTGAATGCCAATTTCGTCAATGTTTATTGTGATATAACAATAGTATATTCTCGCTCTAACATGCCTAGATTGAAGCCGTCTCCTTAAGAGCCAACTATTTTGAGGCATATTAAATAAATACGTGTAAGTTATAGCGAGATTTCTAGCCAAGACGTTATCTCTCGTTATGTGGTCAAATTCTAATTGACGATCAACAAAATCTGCTGTTAAGCATTCTCTTACCATTTTAATTTTTCGTTCGACGCCTATTCGTGATACATTGAATTGACTAGCCAGTATTTCATTTGACTCTCCAGTACGTAGTTTTGACAAGTATATACCAAGAGACAACCGTGGTTCACGTCTTTCGCTCAAGTTCGGTGTTTCTTGAATTATCGTATCGCACTGATTATTGTTCATGGCCGTCCAAAAAAACATGTCCTCGTCTGTTATGGCGCCTAGCGTTTCAAAAATACCAACACCAGTGTTTTGAGGCTCTTGTTAATATTTCAGAAACATCAGTGAATAGGTCACGTAACGTAACGTTGCATAAGGCAATTAATTCATTCCAAGCATAACCTTGAAGGTGTTCCATGCAGACACGAGCATTTGATGGTACATATAGTTTGTATTCAATAAGTAATTACATTTTTGCCCTGTCTGGTACGCGGCGATTCGGATTGTTCTGGGAGTTATTAAAAACGCAGTGTCTCAAAGTGTTTGGGGCCCTCATGTAAGCTGGAACTTGAAGAACTGCCACATTTCCTTGGGGTTCAAGACTATCTTTTTCTGGAGTATTTTCTTGAACTGGTAAGTGAACAGCGTTTTCAGTTCTTTGCCAGCATCGATGGCACAAATAACGAGTGTTGATGAAAATAACCTGAAAAGATAAAGTGTAATCCGTATTTAAACTCGTTAACTGACAACAGTATTTATATTTCTGTATAGAATAAAATAAAGGTAGTAAGAATTTTCATTAAGTTTTGTCATGTTTAAAAAGGGTTGCAAATGCTTTCACTTTTATAGTAGGATGTACACCATTCATCATTATGGTTTAAAAAACGCATCAATACATACCTCCAATGCAGCGTTTTGTTGCACATATGTAGCAAAATCAGGTTGATTCACAGCAAAATCTGCTGTCAAAAGGTGCCGCTGATATCTTCTATTATGCAACCCTCTTTGGCACATAACACAATTATTATGACGTTCTTCCATCATCAGCAATCGCAAGATCACAAAATCAGATAAACAAGCATAGTTCAAACAAATAGCGAGGAACAAACAGGTCCAGTTGATATGCAAAGGTCAAGTCGAGAAAAGCGGAGAATAAAAATCAGCACGTAATATCCACAAACAAACGTAAGCAGACGACTGACGGACTGAGATGGTGTGAGCAGGTAGGCCGCAAGGAAGGGGCGGGAGGGGTCGCAGGACGCGGTAACGAGCGGCGTATGCGCAGCCAATTAACCAAACACTTAAATAAGTACTTAACTTTTAAGTAACAAAGCAGAATGAATTGTTTATTTTTTGTTTTTTAAGGATTTCTTTTTTTTCATACAATGATTCGAGATTCACCCCCATAGTAACAATTGATAGTAGAAAAAGAGCTTACCAACGATATAAGTCTGGTCGTTATTGGTCGGTGGGGACATATCCCATACATTTTGCCCATCATCATTTCTTAAAAGTGCGATTTTTGTACCTTTACGATTTTGACACATAAATAATTTAGATTTTGTTCTCCATGTGTCAAAATTTCGTTAAGAGTAGGTACCGATAAATCTCATCGAATCCGAGTAGTTTCGTTTTCATTTAGTTCCAACAGAATTCATTGAATTAATTTGCGACACGGTGTAACGAAGTAGAATCGTTACATTAGCCAAATAATTAATGTCCCAGTTACTAATAAATTTTATAAATTTTGCTGTAGTAATTACTAAACATAATAATAATATCAAATAATATGAAATAAATTTTAGGTGGTTGCTCAACGACAACTGTCTTGTATCAGCGGAATTAGCTCACCAAATCGATGACTAACTAAAGTCAATAGTAGCGTAAGTCACGACCTCTAGGAGTGATTAGCCCAACTACCTCGTTGGCTAGTTGGGTAAAATCGCTTAGCGTCAAAAAGATGAACTAGTAGTCATATACTTTTAACCATTTCCGGTTTTCTAATAATTGTCCTCGTCATTTCTAGAAGTTTCTAATACGAAAGTATAAATATAACCCACAGAGCGAGACCAAGTCACTCACTAGCGGGACTCTGAAATGTCGTATTCCTGCCCGAAGTTCATTAGAAAACAAAAGAAAGTGTCACAGTGTATATTCCTGATAATTCGGTGAGTTCTTATATATTCCCTATACAATAGCTAATCGAATATTTCTTTATAGCTATAAGCGAGTGATTAGAAGCATAGCAAACAAAAATTAAGCTTGTCGCTATACTTGTATTTCAATTAATGTTTAGGAGCACGCGCTAAGTTTGTTCTTTTTTTACCTGTTGAGTAATATTAATGTTTTTAGTGTACATATATTGAACAATGTTGCTAACCGCCTGCTTGCCGACATCAAAGATTGCTATTAGACCAAAGGTAGCTATTAGGCCAAAAATAACGAATAGAAGGAATCATATAATGCTAGCTACGATGGTAGCCAATTGTGGTAATCACATGGCCGCGGCATGTCCAGTGGGAGGACCTGTAATACCCTGCCCTGGCACTGTCGTCCGTTTGACGACAGTGTCTTAGCGAAGTTGTCATAACTTCCACGGTACCGACCGGAAGTCGACCGACCACTGCACAAGGGCCAGACGAGCATCGAGAGTTTATGTACCGGACGCAGGTCAGTTAGCGCCGGTAGCAGTCCAGCTCCCTCGGACCCAGGCTAAAGGAGGCCTTTCACTAAACCAGGGCAGTAACATTTTACATAGGCCGCCTCTCTCCACATCTACGTAATATAACGTTGCATAAGCACGCACCCACGCCAAACCATACAGGGAAGTCAGAAATTAGTTATATTATATTTATTAACGATAAATTGTAATGCGAAAGGGCATGCTCCGCTGGTTCGGTCATGTGGAAAGAATGACATATGAAAGATTGACAAAGCAGATATACAATGCGAATGTGGATGGATGTAGGTACCCGGGGAGACCAAGGCTGACATTTCACGATCAGATCAATTGGAGATTATCCGAGGGTGGTGTCAAGAGTCTCCGAAACCGGCGTGTTTGTATGAAAAGGGTTATGAATATGAAGGAAGCAAGACAGGTTTGTCAGGATCGTGAGGTCTGGCACTCGATACTCTCTGCCTACCCCGTGAGGGACTTGGCGTGAAGATATGTATGTATGTAAATTGTAATCCTTAAGTTATACTCACTGTATTACCGATTAATGTACTTTTTGTCAATCCTTTGACTTTCCTTTTTTTGTACCAAATTGTAATAAATATTCCCGGGTACCTATATCAACATTATAACAATAAAAAAAAAACAAAGTTTTATACAGATTACATAAAAAAACACATGCATTTACATATGCATAAAAAAAATAATAAAACTATAACCAAATTAATAATAGAATATTTTCCTGTGAAATAACATAAAAAATGTTACATTCATCCAGACAAATAATTTCTTGACAAAAGGAGTCTTTAGATTTTCGTTTTTTTAATAATTCTAAAATTTTATTTTTGTAATCGGAAATTAAGTAAACAAAATTTTGGTGTGGTCTTTGTAGATTTCTTCAAAGTCAGTGTTTAGCTGGAAAAGGAAAAAGACACAATCCAAAGGATTGACGAAGTAGAGAGTACTTTTACTTTGATTATGTAAAACATAAGTAAGTCAAAATATAATAAGCCGAAAAATTAATATCCTTATATATTTATATACTTAAATAAAAGCATATTTAAAAACTTGTTATATAGGCTAGAACTAAAACTTATTTTTTTACAACTAAAAAATATTTTATTGAATCAGGCGTTACTTTGCGGAAATCCATTATAAAAGATGTAAAATAAGCCTTTATTTTGCTAATTCCGCGTAAGCAGTGTAACCGTTGTGGCAAATAATCCTCCAAACGACACAGAATGTGACAAGCCTAACTGACGTTCCCACCACCCACCTTGAACCAACCCACAATTTGAACCAAGTTTAAATACAAGAAATGGCCACTTTATTAAAATTTAAATTCAATTAATATTTATCCATCTACTTGTACATATACTGAATTAATCCTATTATCCTAATATTTAGGCTATTTTTTTTAATTTTGGAAAATGTAGGTATTCCTTACTAAGTTATAATCCTGTGGCTACCTAAATGCTGAATTCGTCGTTTGGCTGTCTCTTTCTATTTTGTCTCCACGTGGTTCCAAGGTTCACTAGAATTTTCTAACCACGATGAATTTTCTTCATTACTTTCTGCTAATGCATCACTTTTATTCTCATTTTTCAGACAACGGTCTTAGGGATGTAGAACATGTTCCAAGGCTTCCCTCCCTGGTCCTCTTTTAGTTGTCAGGGACCCTAATTGTTGCAAACGTCTTCTTTTGTTCAATACCTAGTGTACTAGTTAACCGCTTGCTTGAAAACATTCACACAAAAAGTTATATAATAATTGTAATAAAGATTAATAAACATAAACAGGAAATGAACCTTGAATTTGAAATTTTCATTTCAATCAGTGCAAACATTTTATAGCTGTAAATCAATTAGAACACTAGATCTAGCGTTGCCTTAAATTGATTTACAGCTCATTTTCAAAGTAAGATCCTTTATTTCTAATGTACAAGAGAAATAATAAACCACAGAAAAATAATTGAAAACGTTAATGGATTTGAAATAATAAATAAAAAGCTCTACATTTTTATGATTTTTACAATGCTGTTAGGAATAAAGTGTAAATTTCTTCAAAAAATAACCAATGTACTTGGATGGCAGAACATCTTAAAAACATCTACACATTATTGGCTAACCAATGTGCTACAATTTCGACGAGTCAGAGAGACGGGAAGCGTGGAAAGGCGACAAACTAATTTTGGTAGACCACGCGTGTATGCAAGAAGCAGTACTTCGTATTTTTCAAGAAGATCCTACGATATCCACGAATGTGGCGGCGAACCGCTTAGGCATGTAGCAGTGGAAAGTTTGGTTTACCGTGCATACAGCTGGGTTGTATTGTCGTCCATATCATTATACGCCAGTGCACGTAATTGAAGAAGGAGATCCTGCCAGACGTTTAAATTTCTGCAGATGCTGAATGCCGATGCGGAAAATCTAAGTTTTCTAAAAAAAAATTTTTGGACGGACGAGTCGAAATTTGACGAAGATGGTATAACGAATTACCGTAACGCACATTTTTGGGCCCCAAAATCAGAACTAAATCCCAATAAAAAGAGGCCGCAAGGATCGCAGCGACGCTTTTCTCTAAACGTGTGGATGGGAATAATAAATGATAATTTAATTGAACCACATTTTCTGCCAAATAATTTAACGGGTGCAGCTTATGAAAATTTTTTGCGAGAGGATATGTTTTCTCTGTTTGAAGACGTGCCTCTACAAACGAGACAGGAAATTATTTACCAACACGATGGATGTCCGGCACATTTTAGAATTACCGTGAGACAGTGGTTAAATGCAAATTTTCCCGACCGGTGGATCGGTAGAGGAGGACCGATCTCTTGGCCGGCAAGATCTCCAGACCTTACGCCTATGGACTATTACGTTTGGGGGCATATGAAAAGTTTAGTCTACGACATTTCTAAAATTAATGAAAATTTCAAATTCAAGGTTCATGTATTTTATTTAGTTTACTAGATAATGTTTTAAAATAGAAATCCGTTGTTGTATCGTTGGTAACCTATCTTAAGTGATCTCGCGTTTCGCCATACATTAACTCAAAAGGGGTAAATCCTGTTGAGCTATGTTTTGAATTATTGTATGACATGACAGAAATACTAAGGGCTGTTTCCCAAGGGGCTTGAGATCCCGTTACTAGACATCTCATTGCGTCTTTGATGGTGGCGTGTACTCTTTCGACTCCTCCGTTTGACTGGGGAAATTGAGTAAGTGCTTCTGTCTTTTCTATATCTAACGTACTACATACTTTTTCATGGCTATGGATATAAATTCCGCACCTAAATCTAAGTGAAATCGAAAGGGGATACCGAAATGTTGGCAGTAGTGCAAGAATAACTTGGATACTTCCGTAGTGCTTTTTTCTTTTAATACATATGCTGCTAAGAATTTTGTTAATTCATCTAAAATGATTAAGACATAAGTTTTACTATTCCTTTCGCCTAATTCAACGATATCTAAATTTACACGTTCTAGTGGTTTAGTAACACTAGAGGTTATTATAAAAGGTTGTGTTTTGTATTTTATTAATTTGACATGTTTCGCAATTTTTTTATATATTCTTTTACTTCTTTATTTAGATTAGGCCAATCGTATTTTTGTTTAATGCGTCTTATAGTTTCATCAATTCCTTTATGAGTTGTGAACCTTGAATCGTGGTAATAAGATATAATTTTTTGTCGTTGCTCGTAAGGAGGTTTGATTATCTGATTGGTAAGCTCGCATATATTAAATGTGTATGTTCTATCATGAAAAATATATGATAAGAGTTGCTTCGCTATATCTAAGTCGTACTCTCGTTCATACGACGATGTGACTGGGATGTTAATGAATAAGGTATCATTTTCTATGTTCATGTCTAATAACGTGAATTTTAAATTTATTAAAGTTTTAAATAAATTAAGATTTTCTTTACAATCTGTATGATTAATTCTGTTAAAACAAAGAAAATAAGTTTTGTCTTGAATATATGGATCTGGAAATAATATAACTCCTTTAATGCAGGTGTTAACTCGTTTAGGGAGGACCCGAAATAGGTAAATAATGTGTCGCAGACCTCATTATTCCTATTTAAATCACATGGTGAAAACAATACTATATTTTTATGGTCGTTATGGAAAACTGACTCTGTGAGCTCGTTGATATCTATTGGTACAACTGTACCGGATAGCAATTGTTGACGAAAGTCTAGCATGATGTCATCAATATGGATAACGTTAATACACGGTCTAGATAAGGCGTTCGCGTTTTGATTACTTTTGCCTGGTTTGTAAATTATTTTATAGTCATACTGCTCTAACTCTAACCTCCATCTGATTAGTCGAGAACCTGGATCTTTTATCGAAAAGAGCCATGTTAATGGTTGGTGGTATGTTACTATTGTAAACTGCCTACCGAATAAGTATGGCCTGGAATGCTTAATTGACCATTTTATAGCTTTTCGATTGTGGAAATTCTTTTTCGATTGTGGAATATCTCTGTTCAGTGTCGTTAAGCGTTCGCGATGCATATGCGACCGGTTTGTCTTCGCCTAACTTGCCTTGTGATAGGATACTACCTATTGCATATTGTGATGCGTCTGTAGTCAAAATAAATCCTTTATCAAATTCAGGATATTGTAATATCGG
>NJDC01008921.1:27725-41861 GCA_002245475.1 Calephelis virginiensis
ATAAAATTACCACTAAAGTTAGAATGGTTCTAGATGGATGTAAAACCATCAATGGACCCTCGCTTAATAACCTATTGCATCAAGGTCCTAACCTACAGGGAAACGTTTTTGAAATTATTATAAGGTTTAGACTATTCGCTATCTCACTTTCGGCTGATTGTCGAGAAATATTTTTACAAATAGGCATAAATCCTTCTGACCGTCGCTATTTGCGAGTTTTATACCGATTTAACCCGGAGGAACCAATTCAGGTATACCATTTTAATCGAGTTTGTTTTGGGTTGAGATCAAGTCCGTACCATGCATTACGTGTCATGAAACAATTATTTCAGGATGAAAATCATACATACAAACATATTGAAAACGCTAAGCCCTCGCTGTATATGGATGACATAAATTTTTCTGTCATGACAGAATCGCATGCTATTACAGCAGCTAAAGAACTAATTAGCTTATTTAAAAGTGCTCAGTTCGATCTGGTCAAGTGGACTAGTAACTCGCCCGCTCTTCTAGAGCATATTCCCGCATCACATCGATTAACTCCCGATGTAAAATTTGATAGAGCCTTACCACATAAAATATTAGGATTGCGTTGGAATAAAATTAATGATTGTTTCTTTTATACTATATCTGAACCTGACTTCACCTGTACAAAACGCACCATTTTATCAACAGTAGCCCGCCTGTGGGATATCATGGGTTACGTAGCTCCTTCCATTCTTTTTGCTAAGCTTCTTATAAGGGAACTGTGGCTACTTAAGTGTGACTGGGATGATAACCCCCCTCAACATATCATTATTCCTTAGGAAAAATTTTGTTCTCAGCTTCTAAAATTAAATGAAATTCATATACCGCGTCATTTGGGAATTGTTGAAGGTTCCATAGTTACTCTTGCAGGTTTTGCCGACGCAAGTGAATCCGCTTACGGTGCTGTCATTTATGCTCATGTGAGCCATGAATCTTTTGTTAATCATGTTAACATAGTTTGCGCGAAATCAAAGGTTTCACCTACCAAACCTTTATCAATCGCTAGATTGGAGTTGTGTGCGTCCGTTCTACTATCTAAGCTATTAAAAACTGTTCACAGTAGCATCTTGTTACAATATGAAATAAAAGATATTTTTGCTTTTTCTGATTCCAGAGTAGTCCTTTGTTGGATTAATTCCCCCGCCAAGCCGTGGCAAACCTTTGTTGCAAACCGAGTAGTAAAGATTGCTGAAAATGTACCTGCTAAGTGTTTTCATCATGTAGCACATATAGAAAATCCCGCTGACTGTTTATTAAACCGCATAGAGTGGAAACTTATACCTCCCGCTTCCCCCCATTTCGCAGGATGTATGGAAAGCATGGTTAAAATTGTAAAAAACCACCTCTTCAATGTAATAGGAGATCAACTGCTTTCATACGAAGAACTACTTACAGTTTTAGCTCAAATCGAGGCTCTTGTGAATTTTCGCCCGCTCACTGCAATGAGTAGTGATCCTAATGAACCCGCTGCAATTACTCTTAAGAACAGAATATTTCTCTACAACAGAGACATAAACTTCATGATAACATTGTAAGGTCATTCTGGAAGAGATGGCGGATGGAGTATCTCCACCAACTACAAAATCGCTCTAAATGGAACACTCCGGATGTTCTCATTCGAGTTGGAACCGTGGTAATAATTCTAACTGACAATGCTCCCGCGTTTTCCTGGCCTTTAGGCATTATAGAAAAGCTACATCCGTCGCGAGACGGAATCGCGCGTGTCGCTACAGTTCAAACTTCTAGAGGTTCCTATGTCCGACCTACAGTTCGTCTGTGTCCATTGCCTACACAAAAGTTACACTTAGTTCTAGATTTAGTCATTAGATTTGTTTCGCATTAACCGCAGATAATTTTTATACTATATTGTACCGCATAATTTGTATTCACCGCATAAACTCGCTTACAGTTATACCTGTATAGGTATATATTTATGTATATTTGCATTTAATA
Source organism: Calephelis virginiensis (assembly GCA_002245475.1). Taxonomy (NCBI): domain Eukaryota; kingdom Metazoa; phylum Arthropoda; class Insecta; order Lepidoptera; family Riodinidae; genus Calephelis; species Calephelis virginiensis. Next base: position 29,706 of record NJDC01008921.1, read on the forward strand.
ATATTATTCGCTTATGTTTCTCATTTCTTTAAAGGCTACCCTTTAAGGCCAGCGGAAATGTTACCGCTGTATTTGCTTATTTTCCCTGTTAATATTATCCTTCCGAAATCCTTAAGTTCGACTGCGAAGAGAAGATATGAACACCTGAAAAAAGTGAAGTGCAAATCATGGATGTAAGAGACCGCTATTTTTAATTCACTTGTGTGCTGGATATCGGCGCACGCATGCAAGTCGCGACCTTAAACAGTGAAATTTAAATTAAACCAATCCACCGCGTGTGCTAGTGCAAAATTTTGAAGAAAGCAGTAAGAAGAAAGAAAGGTCAGTCGAATTCCCTTATTACCGCCTTATTCCCGCATCGAACCAAAACCTGTTGACGCATGGTCCACCGCAGGTCTGTAGATACAGACTTTTATCATCTTAATTCGCATAACGCAGTTCAATGGTGCATTTCCTTTACGCCACATTTGTGGACCTTCGATGAGGATTTCTTTATGCAACAGTCTGATTGGTGTAATTTATTGGCAGGTGTACCACAAGGTGGTATACTTTCACCCCTCCTGTTTTCCTTAGTCATTAATTTCATTACTGATTACTTGAGTTGCTCTCACCATCTGTATGCTGATGACCTGCAAATATATGCTCATTCAGATGTTGCCGAAATCAATAATACTATACGGTGCATCAATAAAGACCTTGATGATGTATTTGAATGGTCAAACAGATTTGGTATATCAGTTTACCCTAATAAATGCCAAGCAATCATTATCGGTAGTTCTCGGCGAATTGTTAACTTGGATTGGAGTACTATTAATCGTACAGTCTATAACAACGTAGATATCCCATTTCATTCGCATGTAAAAGATCTTGGTCTTCTTATCGATAAAACTTTCTCTTGGACACCACATATTTCCGAAGTGACCGTAAAGTTAATGTTGCCTTACGCTTTATATATCGCCACAAAAATTTCTTGACTACCACAAGTAAAATTTTGCTAGTACAGACACTTGTCCTTTCAATTATTCATTATGCCGATGTTTGTTTTAGTGACCTCAATGAATGTCTTTTGGACCGATTAGAGCGTATGCTTAATAACTGCATTCGTTTCGTCTTTGGTTTAAGGAAATATGATCATGTTTCATCTTATCGGAAAAAACTCAAATGGCTTCCCATTCGTCAACGCAGACAATTAAGAATGATTTGTACCTTATCTAATATACTTTACAACCCTCATACCCCGCAGTATCTCAAATCTAAATTTCAATTCCAACACTTAACCCATTCTCGGCAACTGCGTTCCAAAAATAATCCTATCCTTCAAGTTCCACTCTGTCGTACTGATTTTGTGCATTCGTACATTCCAAGCTGTTCGTTTTTGGAACATTCTTCCTGAAATAGCTTAACTAAGTTTTCCCTCAAACGTTCCTTTTTCAATTATTTATCACAGTAGTGTTGTCAGGTATTATTTATTGTTTAATTTTTGTATGTATTTATATAGATGTATGCTTGTGTCGTATTTATGTGCATTTGTATATATATATATATATATATATATGTGTGTGTGTGTGTATATATGTATATTTAAGTAAATACTGTAATTAATATTTGTATTTATGTATGTAGAATGACTATATTTATAGAATACGTATTTTTATTAGTATATATTATGTATTTAATTATACTACCTAAAATTATGTTGAAATGTGTTTTCAAATGTAAAGTTATTGTTTTTTTTTTCTCTTTGCACCCCATTTAATTATTTTTTCTAATAAGTTAGGTTGACTGGTAGAGAATGCCATGTAGCATTAAGTCTACCTTTGTACAATATAGTGCATGAATTTTAAATAAATAATTATTAACAATATATGCCTAAACAATTAAATTAAATTATGCCATTTGTGAAGCACAATTCCCCTATGGACATTCTTTTTAAATTTCTCAAAAAAACATTTTAAGTATAGCTTTCAAAATAAATACTTACAGTGGTCATAAACCCAATACTAGTAATAGCTCAATGAAGGTTGATTCTTCTTTTTGAAGTTCCAAAATTGAAATAAACTAGAACTACTATTTTCAGAACGTTTAAAAAAAACTTCTAGCATTAAAACTCATAAAACACAATTTCCCGAAAATTATTAGTTTTTGGGTTATTTTCGCTAAAACTTAATTTTTGTATCCGACAAAAATAAATTTCTTGATCTTCATTGCGTTTCATTTGTTTATTTTTAAAGCTATTATTATATTTAAACTATTTAGAAAAAAATTTGAATTAGTCTAATTTGAGTGAAATTATTTTAAAATCTGATTTTATTGTGTAAAAATTTAAAACTGTCATAGCTGGATAAGTTGAAAAGTATTAACTTGTAGAAAAAAACCTTATAGAACAAAACTTTCTTCAAATTACTCAATCTGTCCCTTACCGTATTTATTTAAAAAAACATTAGTAACGGTAACATCCACCCGCAAAGCCAGCCATTTAATTGAGTGAAAAAAATATTTTTTATTTTTATCATTAACTAAACATCTGACCCCACAAATGTATATGGACAACATCCATCTAAGTAAACACAACAAGGGTACTCACGACTATCCGAAGACACTAAGTCCCACAATGTAATAGGTGGCAAGCCTATTGCCAACCGGACACATATCTAATCCCGAGTAACTTTTTTTTAATAAGAAACTTGGAAAAACTACATTTTCTTTTTGTTTCCCTACCCGAGAATTGATACCTGAGACCTCATGAAGTCAAGTCCAAGCCTGGATCGTTTGACCAAAGAGGCTATAACATCTATCTAGGGGGCGAAGGGTCCAGTACTGCCAAGGGAAACAAACGGTCGTTTTTGCTATTAGTATTAAATTATCAAACCTAATTTTTCTTTCATAAGACTCTTCTAATTATAATTATATTCGTAGTAAAAAATATAATCGAAATTGTTTTATCCGTTTACACGTGCGATAACAGGTAACAGATTTACTTTTATGTATATATTATATATAATTATATGACACACAGATAAGCGAAGCGTGTCAATTTTTATTTTTTTATTATTTTTTTAACTTACGACTTATTAATATGCATATGTGCTAAAACAGTAATTAACCACAATAATAACAATTGCAACATGGTTTTTGTAGGTACAAAAGAAGTTTTTGTCCTTATACAATGATATTCGGAAAAATGCTTGTTAGAGTGTAACGTTTTAATGGTTTAGTATGTATTTTAGTGTACGTAATGTTTTTAGGTTCAGTATATATTTATAACAGTAAGCTTCAGAATGCCTAAATTATTATAACCTCCCTCCACCATCGGCCGCAATGGACAAACACAGAACCCTTATACAAAACAAATCATACGCTTACGGGTTGCGTTAGAAATTGACATCCAACTAATAACATCCTACACGTGGATGATGTGGCAGCTTGTTATTGGTTGATAATCCAAACATAATGTAAAATATATGTTCATCGAGTATTTAAGTTTCTTTTTTGTAGTAAGACGAAGATTGTGTCCGCATTTTGTTTGTGTAGTGAAATTTTGCAAATTAGTTTTAAAGCAAATGCGTATGTACGTATCTTCATGCCCATATCCCCAAATTGGTATGCAGAGGCACAATCAGGCCGACTAGCCGAAGACACTAAGTCCCACAATGTGATAGGTGTCAAGCCTACCGCCAACCGGAAACATATCCAATACCAGGCAATTTTATTTTTATTAGAAAATTGAAAACATGCATTTCCTAATTTTTTTGATTTTGATTGATTTTTGGAATCGATTTAATTGAGTTTTGGTTTGCACACTTAGGTTAAAAAAAATGAAATGGTATGATATATTAGAGCTAATATGATGAAGGCGGAAGGAAGGTGGCTCTCCGCGTAAGCGGCGACGCTCACTGTTGGAGTGGTCGCAGCGCAACGTGAAGTTGTAGGCATTTATCGCTGTAGGTACGGTCGAGTCGCGGGGTCCTGATAAGGGTGGCATTCCAAAGGCACATTGGACACAGATACTTGATAAATATCAATCTCTGATGACAATTTTTGATTGAGATTATTTTGTTACATTAAGTAGGGTTACTCTTGGCCATCAATTACATGCAAATTGGAAACTGGAATCGGATATGTCATTTTAGGTATAGGTTAAGAAGAAGATTTTTCTTACTCTCAAAACTCAAAAGTATTGATTAAGTTCTACTTAGAGATTGATGCTTCATAGATATGTACACTAGTCCACTGAGACGCAATCCAATAAAAAAAACAAAAGAGAAGGAGCATTTTAGACATGTCAGTGTGATCCGGACGTGGCATATGGTGATTAATAGTGATAGGTTAAACGTGAAATGTCTTGTACTGACTAATCTGACAGCACTGAAAGAGTTTGTCTCTTTTTATTACTTGCATTGAAAGAAGATAGCGATAACTTAAAATTAGTTTAGTTAGTAACAAAGTTACCACCAGTAAAAGTTTGAAGCTGGAAACATAGTATCGAACGCTGTTGTCAGCCGTGACTTACAGGGTTACATGTACACTGAGCCGTGCAAACTATCGGACGTGACCTACCGAGAAGTATCTGGCGCGCAAACGTCCGCGGACGGTATGCACATATTAGTCAGTTACGACAATAAGCCGCATATATGTTTCCAGCTTTAAGCGTGGTAGCTCAAGGTCATTTGGATTGTTAACCGATCACGACAATATCGAATGATGACTCTTCCATTACAAAAAACTCGATCTGTAAATGAGTCACCTAAAGTCACCCGATCATTAAGCAGAAAAAAATGATTTGAAATATATAACTCAAATGAGAAAACGTACTTACTATAAATATTGGAAACCAAATATCATTTATGCCACGATTTTGTTGTGTAGCTCGTATTTTTTTATACACTTACAAGTGTATAAAAAAATTCAAGACAGTGTTTGTCTAAAAATTTGAACACCTAGTTTTAACCGACTTCAAAAAGGAGAAGTACAACTCTTATATCTTATATGTATCTTATAAATCGTTCTGGTAATTGAATCCCGGCGAAATCGAAGTTAATGCCCAATTTTCGTGCACGTCATTACTCATTGGAATCCAAGTCGGTTTTTTGCAATATTACTACGTCTTAATTATGAAAGTAACACATTTGACGTCACAAGGAAACCCGCTGGTTCGCCTTTGTTATTAAAATGCTAAACCTAGGTCGGCAAAATACTGGCCTGTTGGTGCTTGTGTTGAAAAATTAATTAAAAAAATATTAAAATACTAATGAGCATAAAAAAGCTAATTTTGGTAATTAGGCAACAAAATTTTACGTTGCCTGAACATATGACGTCGTATTTATCGTTATAAAAGGAAGTTACGTTAATTTTTCTAATAAATATTTTTGTGGATTAAGGAAACATGGAAGCAAAAGGTAATTTAAAATAAAAATATAAATTATTAATTGAATAAAAAACATATCAGTATCAAATATTAATTTGAAATGAAATTAAAAAAAAAAGTGTTTTCACGCCCATTTCCCCGAAAAGGTCACAGGCGGAGGCACAACCAGGGTACTTACAACTAGCGGAAGACAATAATTTCCACAATGTGATTGGTGGCAAACCTATCATCAACGGAGCTCATATCCAATCCCGAGCAACATTATTTTTTTTAAATTGGATAAACCACATTGTCTTTTTGTTGTCCGACCCGGGAATTGATTCCGGGATCTCACGAAATCAAGTCCAACACTTAGACCGCTAGATCACATTGGCATTATCTGAATTTTTTCCGTCATAATCATTCTGTTATGTTCCGGTTCAGAAGGCGGTTTTTTTTTTATTATATAGGAAGGCAAACAAGCAGACGTATTTCCTGATGGTAACATGGTTCAGCCGCCTAGAGACACCAAAGGTGGTAATGGTGCGTTGCCAACCTGAGGTCGGGATGTTAGGCCTCGAGCAAAAGTAAGTTTACCGGTTACCTTACCCTCCGAACCGGAAAACGTCATGACGTTATGGCGGCAGGAATAGGTAAGGCGGTGGTACCAATCCAGGCGAGTCGCTGCGAAACTCTACCACCTAGTCAGATGTCTGGTGTCAGTGACGGTAAGCCTATGCTCGCCTTTTACGAGCTGCCTGGCAAGGAAGGCAGATGGTCTATTCTGCAAAGGAGCCCGGACCAAAACGGGAAAAAATATAAATATAAATAGGCCGGTTCAGTAGACGTTTTATACCATCCTCAGATAAAACACATCAATTTGATCCTGCAATATCAACCTGGGTCTTGGGTACGTCTATATACATTTGCATAGTAGGCATATCTGCTTTGTCAAGATTTCAACTGGCATTCTTTGTAACCACAGGAACATGCATTTTCCCATATTTACACCAACACTTTCTTTCAATCCCAGTCTTTCTTTGGTCTCATTGTTACCAATGCGATTAGCGAGTGTAACCCTATAGTTTTTCTGACCTCTACAGGGTGTGTAGATATCGATTTGAATATAATTTTCATATATTAGTCTTTCCATTTCGTTTCTTCCCGTTGTTGAAACTCAGGTGTGTGACCAAAAATATGCTGTGTAGACTTGTTGACCTGCATAGTCATATTTATTGAGATATATTTTCTAGCTGAGGAATTCGTAGCACAGCTACTGAATGAAGAAGCCTGCGAAACACCTATGAACAGCTCTGAAGAAGTGATAATGCCAGAATGGGTTGACCTGGAGAAGTTTACTAGGTGGGTATCCCATATAAATATTTTTTATAATATTTTTCTTACTCAGTCAAGGTGTTCGCAACTTCTAATGGCAACAAAAACTTGATGGTAAACCAAGTAAAGATCATATAAGCTTAAATCAAGCGCACCACTACTTAATCATTTTACATATGTGTTAGTGCGAATATTAATAGCGATATCTTATCTGTGTGCGAGTGTTGATTTTATGAGAATTGTAATACGTAGGGATGCTTACAGACTTTTCGCATGTTGCGTATTTACTTATGTTATATTAACGCACTGGTATCTCAGAGTCTTGAGATTTGATGTCAATTAACAAAGTCAAAATGAAAGAGAGGTCGGTAGATAAGAGTGAGTCAACAATATTTTGAAACGACATCAGTAGGATTACCTTCAAATCTCGATTTTGTGCAGGTTAGTTTTTTATTAGACACAAAGTTTTATATCACGACAACTTTATTTTAATAGTTTATATTCTTTTACGTTTTTCTTTCATGTTACAAAAACCCATACACGGAACAGAATGACACAGATTATGTATTAAGAAAAATAAAGCAAGTAGTGTTGCTAATATAATTTTAACATAGTATAACAAGTATAACATATGTATAACACGCCTCCTTACTTTTATATTGCAACAAACTAAAACAACAATATCTATGAAATCAAGACTAAACTAATTTTCTAGTGTATATATTCTATAACAATATTCAAAGACTAACTATTCTTATGTATTATTCATACATCTTGTTTTAAATATTTATATTCAACATTTTCCTCAATTTTGCGAATTTAATATTTCCTAAAGATCAGATCAGATCAGATAGATCAGCACAATTCTCCTTTACACTTTCATGAAATGGTATTATACCTCTACATGTTTAGAATTTTTAGTGAAATTTCCATATTTAACTCTAGATACCGCTCCAGATTTATCAAACATTTAATTTCTATAACAGCTTCTGAAAGAGCTAAGTACTCAGCAAAAGTTGAGAATTTAGTTATACAATTCTGTTTCTTAGATTTCCATAACATTACATTTCCACAAAATCTTATTACATAGCTAGTAGTTGACTTTCTATCAATCATGTGTTTGCATCATAGTTTTTAAAGTATTTTTAAACTTTTAGTTCAAGATAGATATTTTAACACTCTAGTGCAAACTTGAAATGAGTCTCATCACACTTTATTTACACAGAAAGAAATATCACACCTTGTACCAGAACTAATATATAACAATGCTCCAATCAAATTTCTATATTTTAAATCTTCATTTTATTCAGCCTTTTCTAACTTTAAATTTATTTCCATTCGTGTTTTGTACAGTTTTGCATTTTCAATATTATATTGTTTTGCTAGTGACTCTATATAACATTCTGGACTGAAAGTTAAAATGTTATCCTGTTCATACTCGTAATTATACTCAATATCTATACACATGTAATTTTTAACTTTGCCTAAATCTTTCATTTTAAATTTATTTGAAAATTTACATTTTATGTCAGCAATAATGTTTCGTTCTCTATAATAAATCAAAAGATCATCTACGAACAGTAAAATATACACAGCGGAATCATTATCCTTTTTGTAATACAAACAATAGTCATTTTTGGATCTCTTAAATAAAAGGCTTGTCAAAAATTCTTTAAAATATTCATACCATGCCCGAGGGCTTTAATTCAGACCATACAATGATTTATATAATACCACACCATACCATGTAACTTTATCAGTATCAATTTGTAGCTATTATAAACAAGCAAAAACAAGTACTTGTAAAAGAGCGGGAAGAACGCAGCGCGGAATGTTACGTAGAAAGAATTATTATATTATTATTATATGTATTGTTCGGCGCTTCAGCGCATGCAGCAAATGAACGATGCGGCAGGCGTACGTTATATTTGTATATGTATTGCAATAAATGTATGAAAAATCGATTTTCGACCTTGGAATATGTTTGTTTGGTATTATGAATGATAAACACTTTACTTTGGTAAACCGCTGTTAGTTAATTTGTTAACGCTAAAACCGTCAGATTGTTCTGTTGACTCTAATCACTCTGGTAACAGATAAAACAGAAACGGCTCTTGTTATTAACACAACTTTGGTTAACACTGTTAGCTGATGTGTTAACACTAATCATATAGCTCTGTTAACACTAACCATATTACTTTGGTAACAGATAAGTGGTGTTAACCAACAGTTTCGCTTAACCAAAATAATATGTAACTGGTTACAGCGGATAACACTTTTGAATTTGGTTTTTAACAGAAACGGTTTTGGTTATTAACACAACCAATCCGATCCCTGCTTTGGGGTTAGATTCAATTTGTGTAAGTTGTCCAGGTATTTATTATATAATTGTTATAGTTGTGGAAAACCTGGCCACTTGAGAAGAGACTGTAAATCTGGATATGTAAACCGTGGTCGAGAACATAGCTTTAACCATAATAAAGCAAGTGGTTTTTCAAATAATCGAGAACGTGGTATATATTAACACAGAGGACGAAGCTTAGGAAATTATCACTATAATAATAAACAGTGTCAAGGTAACAGTTTTCATACTAATATTGCGAATAATACTTGTACAATTAGGGAGAATGATAAGCCAAAGAAAGGTCAAATAAATTGGTTACTAGACAGTGGATGCACAGACCATATAATTAATACTGATGAGTAATTCAACTCTTGTGAGATCATAAAAAAACCTGTTAAAGTTAAAATTGGTGACAGAACAATATTAGAAGCAACCAAAGTTGGTAATATTAATACTTGTTTCTTAGTCTATGGGCAAAAATCTGAAGTGACTCTGACAAATGTTTTTTTATTTAAAAGAGACGAAGGCAAATTTATCGAATTATTCCAAAATTACTGACAAACACTCGATCAATTCAAAGGGAAAATCATCAAAAATTTACAATAATTATGGAAAGGTTATGACAATTGCAATTAAGGGTGAAAGATTGTATAAGATACGTTACATGTATGAAGAAATATTGGAAGCTTATATGAGTAAAAAGCATATGACGGTAAAGGAAAAAATGCATCGTACTATGGGCCAAATCAATTTTAAAAATTTGGGATTAATGTGCGAAAATGAGTCATTAGCAGGATTACCTAAACAAATAGAAAATATGAATATTTAAAATGTGCAATATGTATTTAAAAATAAAATGAATAATTTACCATTTCATAATAATTGACGAAAAGTAGAAGAGATATTAGAGATTGTTCATACAGACTTAAATGAGCCAAATCAGACTACAGGATATAATGGAGAACACTCATACACACAGAAATACTGTACAAGTAGGGACCAAAACCTTTCTACATTTTACAGGTGGAATATTAGGTTATTACGTCTACATTAAGTCATGTCTTTATTCCCCGTCAAAACCTGTCCTGTGGAATTGTCAAACCAAGGTCATCGCAACAAGGTAGAATACGAAACGTCCGGACGTTTTGTTTCTTATAAAATCAACTGTGTGTGCTCTCACCTGGTTTTATAGCCTAATGACACGGTGCTTAGTACATATTATTTGGACTATCCATATGGCTGTTTTATGCATTTAAGAAGGACAAAACCAGTTTCTGGTATCCCCTACGTAAACTACCACTCGATAGACGACATCACAAGTTATGTTTATGACACCGTAGGGTAAGTTAAAGGTGTAGACGTGTTCATCGTATATTCAAACCAAATCCTTCGCATTGTAAACACTACACTAGATATATCTTATCATAGTACTTGGGCACTCATGTTCTGAGTAAGCCATATGTGATGGCGTTCCGATGTTGTATAATTAATTTAAAAGGTGTAAACATCAGTCATCGAGCTCACTGTGTCATACACACGACTTCCAGTTAATAATGAAATTAATTAGGAACTTATGTTTTGAAAGTTATTTAAATAAATATACTTGTACTTGTACGTGTTCACCGATATACAAACTACTGAAACGTCTATCAATGTCCATTGTTATGGTCAAGCATTAGAACTTCATGCACAATTAATTGACAGATTCAGAATAAAAGTCCTAAATAGACTTGTGATTGAGTTCCACAAGATCAGAACTTAAATATAGTCAAACTTATTAATTCATTAAAATTGTTGTTTAAAATTGAATAACAACTACAGTCTTGTTAGAGACGTTGCAACGTCTTGTCAACAACGCTTTGTCGGGCCCTTTATAACTATTACGATCATAATAATTTGCAAAGGCTATATTTGCCTTGTACGTGCATTTTTCGGTTCTAAAGTAACCGTTTTCTATAACAAGTAAATTACAAACTAATCAAAATTACCTCTTTCCTAGAACCAGAGATGTTTTGGGAGCTACCCATAGTGTAGGCCGGTGTCCCCCCCCTACGGGGGGAGGAGGAGTTTTCCGTTATTAGGTAGAGAAGTAGAGTCTAAATCTTAACTTTGGAGTTCCTTACAAATAAAATAAATTGTCAACAAACTCTAACTAACTAGTTTCAGTCACTAAAACGCCAAATTCCCAGGCTATTAAGTGTATTACATATTGATAGATAGAATTTTCTTAGAGTATTTTCTTAATAGCCTATAAACATCATAAAAGTAAGGTAGAGTTCGGGAGGTAGATTAATATTTGATAAAGAAGTGAACTGCACGATTGCAGAACTAACGGGTTACCTACTACAATATATGGGTTCTAATTAACATCACTAGACGATTAAATGGCCAAATTACTCTTATTCAATTAATTTCTGGTTACGGCTTAATTAAGAAATAAATAGAAATCAATAAATTAGTAGTATGAAGATCCGAAAATATCTTACTTAACTGTAGTGGGATAGCAAGCATAGCGTAAGACATAACCTGATGTAGTGATTCCGGAATCTATGGCTTAAGAAAAAAATGCACAGCGAGCGAGGAGTAGAAATTAGCCTAAGAGGTTTCCGGATTGCATTGCCAAAAACTCGTGAGAACTAGTCTCGGAGATATTCGTAGGGAGGGGTTGGATTTTATTAAACTATATTTATTTGTTATTATACTAGCAGTTTCACGCAGCATCGCCTACGTAACTTGACTTTTACTGCACCGATTTTGATTAAACAAAGCCTATGTCACTCAAGGATAATGTAGCCTTATAAGGGTGAAAGAATTTTTGAGATCGGTCCAGTAGTTTTGGAGCCTATTCATTTCAAACAAACAAAAAATCAAACATTTCCTTTTTATAATATTAGTATAGATTATTGCCTAATTATTTTACAATTATGTATTTGGTTATTTATTTATGTGTAATTATTTATTTAGTATGAATTAATATTTCAAAATTCATCCTCTCTGTTTGTCTCTGGGGCTTGTAGATCGAAATGCTATCAAGTTTCATAAGCGAATAGTAGGAATAGCTACAAATTGATACTGTAAAAGTTACATGGTATGGTGTGGTATTATATAAATCATTGTATGGTCTGAATTAAAG
>NJDC01008927.1:14450-29951 GCA_002245475.1 Calephelis virginiensis
AGATCTCCAGACTTAAACACTACTTAAGCGATTCATATTTTTACCGACTCAAAAAAACGAAGAGGTTCTCAATTCGACATCATGTTTGTTTGTATGATTGTTACGCAATTACTAGGTTAATAGCTTACCGATTTTCATGGTCATTTTTAGAAAGATATGTCACGATTTCGAGGTGGTCCCGTATTAATTTTAGTATCATTGCCTAACACCCGTAACACTAACACATCATTTACTTACTTTGAGGTAAGGTCGCCTCAGTGGTCTAGTGGTTCAGTTGTCGGACTTGACATCGTGAGGTCCCGGGTCGGGCAACTACAGAGAAAATTGGATTTTTCCGATTTTCTAATAAAAAAAACGTTGCTCGTGATTGGATCTGTGCCCGGTTGGCGATACGCTTGCCACTTATCACATTGTGGGACTTAGTGTTTTCGGCTACTCGAGGGTGCCCTGGTTGTGCCTTTGCCTACCTCTTCAGGGATATGGGCGTGAAGATACTCAGATGAGATTGTTTTGTGTTATTTATCCAGGGATATTTACTTATTTTCTTATTCAATTTTCATCTGCTTTTTGTTTGTTGAAATCCAATATAACTATTTAAATGTAATATTTTGCCGTTTATTCTCCCGTCTGGCTGGGTTTCGAAACGGTGGTAGTTTACGATAGATAAGGATAAATTAATTTACATTTTAAAAATGGTTTGTATTAATAAATAATCATGTAATTAATTTAAAAAAACAGTGTGTAAATAATTAAAATAACTAATTTGATTAATACCTGTTAAAATATTTGCAAACCACAAGTTGCTAGAATATGCTGGAACGCCTAAATAATTTTGTAACATCTTTGTAACACTCATATTCCGCAAATAAATATTTTTTCTTTTCTTTGTACTTTTCTTACTTTAAAAAGAATATATAATAATATAAAAATAATATAATTATATAGATAAAAATAATTATAAAAAATAATAACATAAAAATAATAAGTGAATATTTTCAATTAAAACATAACTTTTTCTGATCATGGTTGATGTTCTACAAAGTACAAACGGTATTTTTTTCTTACCCGAGAGTCATGACTAAATCAATAGTGATGAAATCATCGAGTGTTCTGGTTAAGGACGTGGACTACTTTCAAATACATACATACATACATACATACATACATATCTTCACGCCAAGTCCCTTACGTGGTAGGCTGAGAGTATCGAGTGCCAGACCTCACGATCCTGACAAACCTGTCTTCCTTCCTTCACATTCATAACCCTTTTCATACAAACACGCCGGTTTCGGAGACTCGACACCACCCTCGAATAATATCTGATTGATCTGATTGTGAAATGTCAGCCTTGGTCTCCCCGGGTACCTACATCCATCCACATTCGCATTGTATATCTGCTTTGTCTTTCAAATAGTTTCTAAGAAAAGGTTCAATAGTTTTAAAACGCGAGCGAGCCGTAGGCAACAGCTAGTAAACGTAGGTTTAATTAAGTGTTGGTTAGTTCGTTAGCTATGAATAGGAATCGCACATGTCCCATTTTACTCGCAGTGACCTAAAATATTAACGTGTTTTGCTATTAAACTGCGTGCCAAACGAAACCAATGCAACCTATACGTTCAAATCGTATCTAAAATTGGGGCAAAGAAAAAACAAAAAAAGATATTTTTTGGCTTGAAATTAACCCCTTACATCTTCTTTACGTAGTATACAACAAAGTCGCGTTCTCTGTCCCTATGTCCGTTTCTATCTTTGAAACTACGCAACGGATTTCGATGCGGTTTTTTTTTTAATAGACAATATGTTTAAAGAGGACGGTTTATATGTATATTTTATACCCGTGCGAAGTGAGGGCGGGCCGCTAGTCTTAAATAAAAATAAGTTTTGAAAAATAAACAGAGAAGTCACAAATACAAAATAAGGTAAAATTATTTGCAGTAAAAATCGTATGTTTCATTATGTGACTTAATTAGTATAGTTAACACTTTATTTGGTGTCAAGAGTATCCGAAACCGGCATGTTTGTATGAAAAGGGTGATGAATGTGAAGGAAGCCAGACAGGTTTGTCAGGATCGTGAGGTTTGACATTCGATACTCACTGCCTACCCCATAAGGGATTTGGCGTGAAGATATTTATTTATATAGTTACTTAGATTTCTACAATTAAATCGTTTACAATCTGAGCACAAATAAAAAATAAAATCGGGCCCGCTCAAAACGGGTATATAAAATACCTCTGTGGCAAGTGGGAAAAAGCAAGTACACAATTTACTGTCGACTATACGAAATTTACGAAACCATAAAACAAATAACACATAATTTGTAACAAACAACATACTATCCATCAGGACTTTAGCACGAACGTTAATCGAAAATAGGTAACTTACCTCGACCTCTCCAATCTGAGAAAAATGTAATGTAAAATATTGGTGTGCAGGTTTTTAATTTATTATTGTTCATTGTAGGTTACACAACGCTGGCAATAAAACAAAAGAAGACATGTCAATTGTAATTCCTGTGTGTGTGTGAGTCCATCCTGTCAAGCAATTTTTTTATATATTTTTTTATGATATTGGAATGCAAACAAGCAGACGAATTTCAACGGGCAAAAGTAAGTTTTAAGACAACACTGTTATCGGGTTCAATGTATGGATTTCCATAAATTTGAAAAATCACTGATCATTTAATAATATATTAGCAAAAAATTGTCATGTGTAAGCAAGAGAATTTTCAAAACTAATAGCCGAAGTTTTAGTATAATCATAAAATTGGATCTGTTCACTAGCCCCGACAAAAAATATCCGTAATGCAGATTTGAACCATCTCGATTATGCAAGCTTTCAAAACTCCGTATCGATACATACGTTTATGAGTAATGATACCACGGACAGATAAACAGAAAACTTAAACCTCACATCATTTTAACACACATCTTTTTCCGTTCTTTTTTCCATAGTAGTTTAAAGATTGATTTTTGTCGACAGTCGTTAAGTTTGGATCGACGGGAATTCGATAGAGCTCGTGATAGAGGTTCTGAGACATACAAATTTATCTGCCACACAAGTTGCAACCATGATAATTGGAACACTGTCGGCAGTCACTCCAACTCATGTAAATTCAGTTCTTAATTGAATACCCCGCGAATGTCTGCCGCTAACTCAATAACTAAGTTGCTGTCACTGAAATAGGTGTTTCGGTGTTGATATATTATGTCGTACTTAGACAGGGAATTCATATTGTAATTTACATTTTTCATCTAAACGTTTAACAGTAAAGAAAATGTAAAAAAAAAGTATCTTCACGCCCATATCCCCGTAGAGGTAGGCAAAGGCACAACCAGGGTAGGTACCCACGACTAGACACTAAGTCCCACAATGTGATACGTGGCAAGCCTATCGCCAACCGGGCACATATCCAATCCCGAGCAACATTTTTTTTTCAGAAAATTGGAAAAGCCTAATTTTCTTTTGTTGTCTGTTGATATAAAATGTCTATACGTTGAAAATTATCCTTATAAAATATTTGAGTATTAGTATGTTTCTGAGTCTATTTTTTTTTTTATTGTGAGAAGGTGAAAGAGAAGGCGGCTTTCCTGATGGTAAATGACAACTTCGCCTTAAGACACCATGGATGTTACTAAGGAGTAGCTATCTTACGGCCGGGATCACAGAGCATGCGTGCAAGTAGTAGGTAGATCGTTACCCCACTCTCAAGTACGGAACACAACGATAGCGAGCATTGACATATAGCAGGATACCAAGACGATGTAGGATGTAAGGCAATGCTACCAACCCCAGCCAGATGCTACACAGTACTTTAACACCAAGCATGACTGATTGCTCCAGTGAATTAATACAATCACCTAATTTACTAGATTATCACCAGCACAGAATGGAAGGTCACATGCCGATACCGAGACCATTTATTTAGAACTAGCTTTTTGCACGCGACTTCGTCAACGTAAAATACTAACGATTTCCAGACAAAGTTCCATTACCTATTATAAACCTTTGGAGGCTCGGTATTTAAAAGAAAAGCCGAAGTTTAAACTCGGAGTTTTAGCGATATGCTTATCGAATTCCATCGAAATCAGTTCAGCGGTTTAGCCGTGAAAGAGTGACAGACAGACTAGCATTTATAACATGAAATCTATTACTACGGATTGTCATCTTATACGTTTACTAAAACGAATCCCCATCTTTTTCCAACAATGAATTCTCTAATCTTTACTTTAGGCTTATTCATTATCAGAAATCTCATTAAAAAAAAACAAAATTCATGTATAGGTCAATGTCTGCCTGTTCAGCTAGTTTAAAATTAATACATTAACAAAACGTAGGTCCGCGTTTCCGATTCGGCAATATCTTAATAACATTCGAAACGTCAGAACTACCACTTATATAGCGTATGTGAAGGTTATCTTTATTTGAACGTAATTTAACTGAATACTAATAAGATGTGATGTCTATTTCTACCACTGTAACTAAATAAAATTTCACAGTATAATCTTTAAGTGTTTCTAAAACAAAACATTTTAGAAACTATAGTTTTGTCCAATAGTTTTCACAGTTAAGAAAAAATTATCGCCGTGTGGTCTAGCGTTCAGCGTCAGACTTGACTTCTCGAGGGTCGGGTAACAAAAAAAATAAAAAATGTGTATTTTCAACTTTCTAATAAGAATAACATTACCCGGGATTGAATATGTGCCCGGTTGGCAAAACTTGCCACCTATCACACGGCACTTAGTGTCTTCGGCTAGTCGTGGGTGCCCTGGTTGTGCCTCTGCCAATTTCTTCGGGATATGCACGTGAATATACTTTAACAATATCGATATGGTACAAGAAATAATTAAATAAAATGGGTAAGATCGACATGTATAGTTTATTAAAAACGATATTTAAAAAAAAAGGATTGTGTTTTTAGCATTGCAGGCGATGCTGGTAGCAGGCGCTGCTGCTGGGCCAGGCGGTAGGCTCGCTTTGCATAGTTCTATGCTTATCCAAACATTACTATAAGGAAGCAAGCCAAATGAGGTCGAAATAAGCACTCTCTGGATAACCTGTAATGTTACTGTTGTCGATCGCTTTTAAAATAGTGAGATTAGAGAGATTGCCATTTGATACTGAGACTCTTTGCAAGAGAGTTAGCCGGAAGATATGTAAACTGGCACTTGCTAGTGCCTGCACCTGAGTTAAATATTATAAGTGAAAGATTGTGTATTATTTTGTAAATTTTGGTGCATAATAAAGTGTATTCATTCATTCATTCTTTAATTATGCAACTAAATATAATTTACTTGTATGTAGAAAATACATCAGATCGATACACAAACGGTGATGACATAAGTCTGCAAGCGGCTTATGATCAGCAGTGGATTAAATAGAGATAAACATTTATCGATCGTGATGTAGTGAAATATTCGCTTTATCATTGACTTAGCATATTAAATGAAAATGAATTACAAAATGTGCTTAAAATAACTCGAGAAGAGCTAGATCTATTCGTTTATTTGTTACTAGCTGTGCCCGCAACTTCTTCGGTCTCCCGGGAGAGCCCTTGTTTCTGACGTTGTAGGGAAAAGTCCTCGTCCGCGTAGAATTTAACAAAAGTCCGATTTTTCTAAAATAAAAATAACTAAGTACGTTAATAAAAACCGACTTCAAAACTAAAAAGTAAAAAATAATAAATATTTAATGTTAATTATATATTATCTATTACTTACATGTGCTATCTACTAATAGGTTTGAAGTAAAAAAAGTATCTTCACGCCCATATCCCCGAAGACGTAGGCAAAGGTACAACCAAGGCACCCACGACTAGCCGAAGACACTAAGTCCCACAATGTGATAGGTGGCAAGCCTATCGCCAACCGGGCACATTTCCAATCCCGACCAACATTTTTTTTTTATTAGAAAATTAGAAAAATACGACTTTATTTTTGTTGGCCGACCCGGGACTCCAACCGCTAGACCACAGAGGCGACACAATAACAACAATAGGTTTGAAGTAGGAATTGAAAACCTCCTCGTTTTTTTGAACTCGGTTAATAAAAGTAGCCTAAGTTACTCCTTATTACGAGTACATGAGCTACCTGCCACAGCAAGTCCTGTCGACCGTGAACAACTCATCAATCAAGCCGTTTCAGAGATAAGGAAGACATGCAGACGGACAGACAATAATGGTTAAAATGTTATTTTGGGATACATGCTATATATATTCATATGCATGTAATAGTAACCTATTATTTTAATATTACAAACAGACACTCCAATTTTATTTATTTGTATAAATAGATTTTCGTTAAAGCCTGGATATTCAAAATTATCCATTTTTGATTAAATCCTACTAATAACCACATATCATGCTTTGTTTTGTTCTGAGAAACTTTCTAGTTTATTTAACTATTCAAAACGTGATATCTACTCGTAATTTTAGACGATTATAAAAAAAAAACACAAACTTTATAATACTTTTTCAGATATCATTTTAATTTTATCAAAAAGCTATGAAAAAGACAGAACAATGGCGTTTTAAGAAAAACTCAATGGTTACTTTTTATTTATTTTAATTTTTTATACCAGATTATTCAGAATTCTGTAACAAAAATTGCCAAGTGGGAGATAATTTCGAGCGAAACGGCATCAAAGCTCGACTATCCTAACCTTAAGAAGCAAAAGTGACCAAATGCGAGTTGGACTTGTTCATCATGGATTCTGTACTTTCAAGCCCAGACTATGAATATTTGGAGTATCAAGTAGGTCCCAAATAATGTTGCCACCATCACGCAATTCAGATGTTCTGTTTCTTGCTCTTAATGTCACGTCCCGTTCAGTGTGTCTGCGGAGCGCTAAATATCCCACTTTTCGAAAATAAGTACGGATTCATTCACATAAGAAAAATGAAAGTGTCAGTGTCAGTCAGTTAGACACATAAGAAGAATGAAAACGTGTTTTATTTTTATTTATTATTTGTACAATCAAATTCAATGGCTGTTTTAGGTGCAAAATAAACAAGTGTCAATATTACTAAATAACTTGAAAAGCAAATTTGAATTCTCATAAAATAATGTAACTTAGTAAAAGTCTGTAGGTACTTGATTATTTTTCCTAGTAAGTCCATATTCATTTTAATTTTAATATTTCTCGTCATGCTGATTTACGAGAAAAATAACTTTTTTTCTGAATAAAACTACTGCAGCTTTTTAAATCTGTCCCGATTTGAATTTACTAAATTACCCACAATCAGTACTTTGAAGTACAAAAGCGTAGTCCAAAATGCCACCATAATTTTTCATTAACAGACAAATACATTTTCCATAGTGCTTGTATAAATGACAACGATATATTTGCATATTTTAAAAAGGAGGATATCTCAAAAACTCTGCTGATTATATTCCTTTCAAACTAATTTTGAAAAATTTCGCTAAAGGTTTTCATTAAAATTTTGCTACGGAACTCTAAAAACAAACATCAGTGTTTCAAACACATAACAATGTGATGAAAATTATTATTAGTTCGGCACACACTTAATCCCATGTACGTGAGATAAGCGATGATTTTATGTCTTGCAAATCACTCGCGGACATCTTGTCTTCGTGAAGTCTACACTGCTAGTTGCCCGCGACCTCATCCGCGTCGACTAAGTTTTTTTTTTCAATAGATTTTTTAACAGCACAATCACGCCCTGGCTAGAAATCGATCTTGACTTCCACTTAGCACTACATATTATTAACAAAATAATTACAACAAAATATAAACATTAGTACGTTTCAAAAATACACATTATTTATAACTATGTATGTCTTACTGCCCACAAGTGGAGATGCATTAGATAGATAGATATTATAGATATCAATCCACTTTATGAAAAGACTAGATTGTATTCAAGTCACAATGTGTTTATCGTCTGGCAGTACTAATAAAAAAAAACAATTAAAACTAGTAAGATTTATTTATTTGACCGCCTCGTTGGTCGAGTGGCTAGCGTACTCGCCTAACTGCATCGACGAACTGCGAGGCTTGGGTTCGATTCCCGCCGGGGGCAGGCATTTGTGTGATGAACATTTAGATGTCTGCATTTCCGGGTCTGGGTGTTAATTAAATGTATCCTGGTTTAAGTATTTCTATGTAATAGTATCGTTGACTAACACCCATAACACAAGCATATAATTTGCTTACTTTGGGGTTAGATTCAATTTGTGTAACTTGTCCAGGGATATTTATTTATTATCTATTATTATTATTATTTATTTATATCAATACGTAAGGTCGTGATTGTTCTGAAAAACATTAAAACTTATATATGCTACCTTATTGCTAATCATTGATGAGGTCGTAAACATAAGCGAAATCATTATGAATTACTAGCTGCTACCTGCGGCTTCGCCCGCGTTTTCACAGAAACCCGGTGTGCGATCGGGATTAAAAATAGCCTATATGTTAATCCAGGTCACAATCTATCTGTCTTCCAAATTTCAGACAAATCCGTTCAGCCATTCGAGCGTGAAAGAGTAACAAACATCCATACATCCATACTTACAAACTTTCGCATTTATAATATTAATAGGATTAAGAATAACTTAAAAACTACCAGTAGGATGTCGATACAAACTTACGTAGGACCATTTCGGAATTATTTGCTATCTTATCATATCGCGACATACTTAGTAGGTACCTACTGAAATTGTTGGAGTCGATTTTTGCAGTTTATTACTCATTTTTGCATTGCATATAATATATGTTTCCCATTCCCACCGAGTCGAGATCTTATTTATGGAATGCTTAATTTTTGAAGTGAAAACTTCTTCAGCGGCGTTGCGCACTTTTTTTTGGAATGGGTAAAAACTTCTAAACTCGCGTCAGGACACGTGACCTGATCGAAAATTCGTAAGATGGCGCAGGGCGCTTTCGCGAATAAGACGGCGCAGGGCGCTTGCGTGAATGTTCGTGTTGTCATGTTTGTGTACGATAGCGCAATAAAAGAATATTGTATTCTACCACATAAATTATAGTACTTTCATACTGATAACTAAAGCAATACGTGCAAAATTATTCCCTAACCATTCCAAAATATCAAAAATGCACAACGTTAATATTAAAGTTTTCACTTCTGCCGGCACTCCCGGAATGCAACCCGTTTTTTTTTGTGTACTTAGGCAATATAATATTGAAATCGGAATCGGTTTTTTTGCAGTTGTACTGCTCTTAAATTATCACGTTAGACATTACAGAAGAAGAACAAAAAAAAACTTGGCCTCGTCCGTGCGCCGCGTGAATACGCATTTAATAAACTAAAATGAAAACGTAATAAAAACAAAACATTCGCAAAAATGTTGTTCAAGAATCACAACTTCATCATAAACACGCGGTGTTTAGGTGTGCGGTTTAAACGCAAATCATGCTTTTTATTTCACAAATGTTTTCACTGATGTTAGAGGTTCGAATAGATTAACCGACAGAATTCTTATCATAAAAGCGTGCGTGCGCCCGCGCGCGTTTTGTGTGTGTGTGTGTGTGTGTGTGTGTGTGTGTGTGTGTGTGTGTCATCATGAATCAATGAATGGCCCGATTCGGATGTAGATTTAAGGATAGCGCCCAGTTGGACGGGCTGGGACGGGACGCATCGCAGCGCAATAATCCATCTAGATCGCTTGCATACATTTTGTATGGAGCAACGCCCACTGCGCCGGGGCACATCGGCGCGGCTTTCCGCGAGGCACCCCGCGCGTATAACCTGATGCGGCCAATTTTAACGCTAGTTTCGTACGACAACTACTAAAGGCGCCACTTTTAATACTTGACGATTTTAACGTCGAGTGGCCTCTCTACTTCGTTGCTCTACTTTGGTACTGAGTAACAAAAATCCGCGCCGATGCGATGCGGCCCGGCCCGTATCAGTGGGCTTTGCAATGCGATGCGCCCCGGCCCGACACGCTCCGCCCCGTCAACAGTGGGCGCTATCCATTATTGTTACAAGCTGTCACGATAGATCTCTTTCTAACATAAAAGACAGTTTTTCTCGGGGTTTATTGTTTTTTTTTTATTTTATGATTATAAAACTAATAACCATCCGTGTTAACACTTTATTAAACTATTTTGTCATCGTGTTCATTTAATCTGCTCGCCGTTTTCACACAATAGCTATTATAATGCCGACACATTATGTGTATTACATAATAAAACCATTAATTATCTTGATTGCGTTCGGTATTGTCAGTAACTATAATCGAATCAACTATTGTCATATAACAAAGGAGTAAAATCTATCTCTACCATCTGTTTAGAATCTAGATGGGTTTTTATAAAAAAAAGTGAAAAATTGTAACTTGTAAAAACTAAAAACTGACACAACTCTCCTCATTTTAAGAGACAACCGTGGCCTAAAGACGCCATAGATGCCATAGTTGCGTCCTGGTTGTTAGGCTATTATGCAAATCGAAAGTTTACCCTATCCTCTGGACATGTCATAAGTGTCATTATGGCAGCAGGAATAGGCAAGGCGGTGGATCCCTACCGAGGCAAAAAGTTGCATAGAACTCTGCCACCAGTGGTCTAACTAGTATGACCCATTTTACATACCCATCTACATAGTATAAAACAAAGTCGCTTTCTCTGTCCCTGTCCATTTTTATGCTTAAATCTTCAAATCGTCGGATTTTGATGCATTTTTTAATAAATATAGTGATTTAAGAGGAAGGTTTATACGTACGAGCATATTTATTACCCGTGCAAAGCCGGGGCGGGACGCTAGTTATTATAATATATATTTAATATAAACTCGCCTTTTAAGCGCTGCCAGGCGCAAAACTAAATAGCCTTCTATTTAGGGCCTGGACCAAAGGCGAACAACGTCTGAAGGTTAAAATCTTTTCCTCACTCAGATTTTAAAATGAAAAAAGTCTATTAACGGTATATGTATGTTGAGAAGTTACAAAAACAATCAACACACACATATTAATAAAAAAAATAGTATACGTTTATTAACAAGATGGTTATTTTCTTATCAATAACAAAAGGTATCTTCAGGCTCGTATCCCCGAAGAGTTAGTCAGAGGCATAACCAGGGCACAAACGACTAGCAGAAGACTAAGTCCTACAATGTGATAGGTGGCAAGCCTATCGCCAACCCGGCACCAGCGAAAATTGCAAATATATGTTCTCTGTTTGTGTCCCAACACGGAGATCGAACCCGGGACCTCGAGAAGTCAACTCCGACGTCTGGCCGCTAAACCACAGAGGCGATCTTATCTAATTATACTTTATAATTTATATATAAACATGGACGAATGTACTTGTGTACTTGTGTGTACCTTTAAGTTGACTTACGGCCAATGTTAATAATGTATCTCAATCTAATGGATTCTAGATAGCTGCGTATCCGGCGGCCTATTCCATACCTAATTGCCACATTTATCCTGTCCACAGATATGTTATTGGCAAGCGATAACATAAAAATGGATCAAAATATCAATCTTGGACAGCAACTTTTGGATTAGGATTGATTATTAATATTGGCCGATAGTCTATTTCCAGTTTGATGTGACGTGAACTTAAAACTTGGAGTAGTTTAGTCTAAGTTTATTAATAATTAACGCGGTAAATGTTACCTCCTATTACTCGTATTAAAGTTATTAAATTCTCCCACGTCAAGCAATTTAGACATCGGAATAAAAAGAAACCTATGTCTCTCCCGCCTCTGTCCAGCTATCCAAACTATCTCCAACAATAAAAATATTTGTTACGTCGTTAAAAAAAAATCAAACAAGCACACTATCGCAATATTAGTAGGCCTAACATTTTTTTTATTAATTAGTCAAATAGTTTCTTTTCTGGCAAAAGACAGCGATCAAGCATATGGCTGCTCTGATGGTAAAAGATAACCGTACCCTACAGACACCATAGATGTTGTAGGTGTGTCTCTGTCTTGTGGCAGGAGTGTTCGGCCAACTGTACAAGTCAACCAGCTACCCTCCGGACCGGACTCCGGTAGCAGGAATAGGTAGGGCGGTAGATAGCTAACTGGGCAAGTTGCTAAGCCTCGTTCTACCACCAGTAGTCTTGTTAATTATGATTCGTTTCGACTTGCTCGCCTCTCGCCCCTTACAAGCCGCCAGGTAGACGGTAAATGATCCATTATACACAGAGGACCCGGACCATCAAGAGAAAGAAGTCAAATGAATTATTGAATTGTTTCTATTCAAAACTAGCTGACCCGACAGATTTTGTCCTATCTTAACTATGAATATTAGAGATCCTTCTCTTCCATTCAATCGTGATGCGATGACCAAGGGAAAAAGAAGAAATTGATCGATTGTTCCAACAGCGATAGTATTGACACAATCTTGAGCAATAAATGTTCTGGCTTGCGTATTCTTAAGAATTATAGAAAATAGGCAGAGGTACAACGGGGCTACTCACGACTAGCCGAAGACACTAAATCCTACTTTGTGATAGGTGGCAAACCTATCACCAACTGGGTCCATATCCAATGTTAGACAACATATTTTTTTTGGAAATTGGAAAAAACACATTTATTTTGCCTGACCTCATGAAGTCCGTCCCGGTGGACGTCAACTTATGAAGTCAACCGGGACCTCGAGAAGTTAAGCCCTACACCGGACCACTAGACCATTTTTAGACCACTAAAAGGACCAAAATGTGATGTGATGACCAGGGAGGGGTCACCGCAACGGTCCGTAACGGAAGCAACAATTAATTAAAGTAATGCTTGTTTTTTTATCTTCAACAGGGGTCAGTGGAGTTTGTGAAGTTTAAGTTTAAAAGTTTAAGAAGTAATTAACCTTAAAGTAAAGTAGTGAAATCTGAAGATTTTTCATCTTTCTTATAAAAATAATTTACAAATAAAATTGTTAAGATTTAAATACTTTGAGACCATCGTTTTAGGCAAAAAAAAAACACATAAAACCACTAACTGAAATAGATGGAAAAACTTTAATTTTCATTTCTACTTTGATGAATACGAAAAGTTTTATTTATTTTTAAGGTTTACGAAAAAATAAATGCATGCGGAAAATGTATGCATGAAATATCAGGCAATACATAATTTTGAGAAATCGTGCCCTAGAATGTAGATATATACCTACATTCTAAGGCATGATTTCTGTTATTATCTATATCTATATCTGTTATTTTAAATAAGCTAATAATATTTAAAAAAGACAAGCCCGAAGTTTCTTTCGCTGTATCTTCGCAGTGAGAGGCCGCGTTCCGATCCGGTGTTAGATTTTTTTAATTGCATAGACGCATCACAAATACTCTTTGTCTGGTCTATATGAAATAAAATATGATTCTATTCTATCGTACAACCTCGCTCTAGTATACACAGCACCGCAGTAATCTGACCCCTATACAGTTTGCTACAAAGTATTATGTATAGAGAGTAGAGTATACTTGTGAATCCTAATTTTGATTCCGATACTAAAATAAAATAAATTTAATTAAATAAAATAAATAAATAAAATCAAATATATAAGTAGGACTTACTAAAATATTAATTAATTTATTAAAAAACACTTCCTTATAACATTTTGAGTAGCCGACCATACTTATTACAGATGCAGTAGGAATACATAAAATGTTGTCATTTTTTTATTACTATTTATTTACAGTTTACACTATTTAACAGGGGTCAAATATCTGCGATTGTGCTATGTGTAATATGTAGCTACCTAGGTAGGTAGCTAGTATATGTATTAGATGAAATATTTAAAGTAAATTTATTAAAAAAAAAGGTTTTATACCGTTTTAGTACCTATTTTTTACACATGCATTACAAATAATTAAAATATTGAAAGCTAATTTATTTAAAAAAAATCAAATAAGTAACTTATAAATCGAAATCAATCGAATCGAAATCAATCGAAAGCTACAAGAGTAACGAAATCTAATTCACAAAATTCTAATACGAACAAAGAATTTTATCTCTACATTTGGTATAACTTTAATTTAAGGGGGATCATTTACTGGTTTAAGATAAAGAAAAAATCTAATGCTATAGTTTTAGTTATGGTAAATTATTGTTAGGTTGTAATAGTACCTAAACTTGGTAAGAATATGGAAGTTTCTTCCATTTATTTTTCGAAAACTTTATGGCACAAGGTTTTCACTCGACCACGGGAACCATTTGAGCAATTAGAATAAAAAATAACGTATTTCAAGCTCAGCATTTCTATTGTATAGACTGCCTCTCTAATTAACCTCTCTTCAGTTTTAAAAATATAGACCACAAAGGACCTATTCTCGACAAACGATAAAACCCATCGCAATTTAAAAATAAAATGTGCACTTCGAAAATACTGGATACTCAAAGCCTACTGCTTCTATACATAAAAGATATCTCTGTAAAATACAAAATAACCACCACGAAATACTAGTCCCGAAGAATCTTCTTTTTTTCTAAAACGAGGGGTTAAAAAACAAGCACACGCACAAACAGACCTTGCGCAGTGCCGGCGTTTTCGTACTTCGATTTGAGCTTTGCCGCCGTCGCCTTCGCATCAGACCTCACAGAGTCAACAGCAGAGGTACGCGAGGAAAAGGAAAGGGTCGTCGAGAACGATGAGGAGAAAGAGGAACCAAGGCCCAGGCCAAGAGTGGTGCGATACCGACGACGATACATGTCTGGAGAGGTCTGGTTGTAGCTAAGTCTCGCGCGCGACTGAGTCTGAGATCTGCGTAGGCGCACCGGGAACCCGGAAAGGCGGGCGATTTATTACTGGAACTAGACGGCAGACGCATTGACGCAAGCGCTAACTGACATACTAGAAACGTTTAAACCGTATTAACTTGTATTTTATTGTATGCTGTCACAGATAGATTAAATCGCTAAACAGCAGGAACATTTCATTCAAACTTCATCTAGATACATATGAATAAAACAGTAATAAAACTAAATCTATAAATACATGAAATATTTATAAAAACAATTATTGCTACGTATTGTATCGAGGGCCGGATTTAGGAGAGGGCAACCGGGGCGAACGCGCCGGGGCCTCCACAACCCATACACTAGATTTCGTAAACCAAATCTTTCAAATTTTGATTAGTTAACACTAGAAAACTTCATTCACATAATATTTCTTTTGTGTTGTTGTATATATCCACTTTAATGGCACTCATTGCGTTTAAAGTCTTGCACTTCACTATTGTGAGATCACCGGTGATAATGTGTCTAAAATATTACACTTAGGGACCCTCAAGAAAACAGTTTGCGTGTTCCTAAGGACGGCAACGCAATTGTGACAGTCCTAGTCTAGGAGATTAGTACCACATACCTATACCATTAGTAGGGGAGCCCGCGATGCGAAATTTGTAGTAACTCCAGCGTAATTGGGACCCATTTCACTTTGTCGATTAAATAGTGGAGAGTAAAAAAGCTCATGTAAGGTTTTTCTTTTTAGCGGTGCGTTAAGTGTCTAGAAGCTAAAATAGCAATTTCAGTCACTTGATCATAGCCGAACTCATCAAATATTAATAATATATATCC
>NJDC01008932.1:10852-23547 GCA_002245475.1 Calephelis virginiensis
AAAAAACTACTGATCTGATATTCGATGGGGTCACTAAATAGGATATTTCTGTGTGAAATATGTAAGGAGATTTATGAACATCGGGTCAACTTATAAAATACTTCATAGATGTTTTATTAATCGGCTTTAATTTAATAAAAAATGAATTCTTTAGTATTTTAAACACTAATATCATTTCCTCGTCATTAAAAAAAATTAAACGGGCGGGACTAACAAAATCTCAAACACTTAGTCTAAATTCAAACATTTACTCAACTCAACGGTCTATATACTCAAATATTGACTTAAGCATCTTCACGCCCATATCCCCGAAGAGATAGGCAGAGGTACAACCAAGGCAACCACGACTAGCCGAAGACACTAAGTCCCACAATGTGATAGGTGGCAAGCCTATAGCCAACCGGGCACATTTCCAATCCCGACCAATTTTATTAGAAAATTGGAAAAATCCTATTTCCTTTTTGTTGGCCGCCCCGGGATTCGAACCGGGGACCTCAAGCAGTCAAGTCCAACACCCGGACCGCTAGACCACAGAGGTGATAATATTGACTTCGTTTAATTTATTAAAAGCTTTTATTTTTAACTTGCAATGTATGTATGTTAGTTCGGGTGGAACCTTTGAATTCAAATTTGGAGCAGATATCTTGAACCGATTGAGCTGAAATTTTGTATACACGTTTAGTTTGGATGAGAATGAGCGATAAAACAAGTGATGTCATTCTAAATCCAAATATGACGGATCATCCAAGATGAAGGAATAGTTTTTTTTGTAATGCACTTCTACAATATTTGCATTAAATGAAAGGACTCGTTGAGAGCAACTCGAAAAACAAGTTGAGATCATTCTTAATCCAATATGGCGGACAAACCAAGTTAGCGGAATCGTTATTTTATACACTTCTACAATTTGGGCATCAAATGAAAGGACTCGTTGAGAGCAACTCGAAAAACAAGTTGAGATCATTCTCAATCCAATATGGCGGACAAACCAAGTTAGCGGAATCGTTATTTTATACACTTCTACAATTTGGGCATCAAATGAAAGGGCTCGTTGAGAGCAACTCGAAAAATAATGTGACGTAATTCTATATACAATATGGCAGACCATCCAAGATAGCGGAATAGTTGTTTTCATACATTTCTACAATATAGGTAGTAAATGAAAGGGCTTACTGAAAATATTTGGAAAATAATGTGACATTACTTTAAACCCAATATCATCTTTCATGATGATGAAGTTGTGTATAATTAGGTTGTGAGTTCATAGTTAATATTTTTAGAGAAAAAAAATATTTTCTTCTTATTAGAGCCTTTAAATAAAAGCTTTTTCTTAAAGTATTTTTTGCTTTTATTTATTAATATGATCAAATAAGGAAAGAAAGGTAAAGTATATAAAATACAATTTTTGATTGGATGTTTTTTGGCTTGTTTTGTTTAATTATTAGGACTTTTTTGCAAAAATTCCTAGATTTTCAATTTTTAATTCAAATTACAAAAACGACGCAAAGTTAAACTAGATACAATTTGTTAATCTGATAGTATGATTCATAACTATTCTAACGACATAATATTCTTATAAAGCTCCCATACAAAGTTTTAAAGAAATCGGTATTTTAATCGGTCGCGCCGCTATCGCGCCTAAAGTACTGCAAACTATGCACCATTTCGAGCGATTCAGCCGCCATCCACGAAGGGTGAACGTTTTGTATTAGAAATGATATAATTAGAAATGCTAAAAATAGTAAATAGGCAACGTTTTAAGTGAAAAGTGATTGCGTCGAAGGCCGTATGACCTAGGAGTAGGCTAAGTTTTTATGTACATTAAATATTGATTTTATATTAAACAATAGGCCTACCATCTCGGCCAAGTTACCCCCTTCATGGTATCAATAGGTTAGATCTATCTTTTACCCTCGAAAGAGCCGTGTAATTGTTCATTGTCTTATCACTTATAATATGTACAAATATATTCAAATGCGTTTGTTTTATGTTTTCATAACGACCTAAAAGTATTGAAATTGTAAATGGGTCGTCCACATGCACACGATTCACTATAAAAATGACTGTATAAAAGATATTGGTCACTTAGACCAGCCTTTCCCAAAGTGGGCGATAACGCCCCCTTGTGGGCGCTGGAAGCCTAGAGGGGGGCGGTATAAATCTTAAAAAAAATGTTTTTTTTTAAACTAGGCGCAACAAATATGTTATTGAGGTTATTGACAAGAAAAAAACGAGGGGTGGGGGGGCGCTACAAAACAACTGATTTTCAAAGTGGGCGTTACATGAAATAAGTTTGGGAACCTCTGACTTAGACGGTAATGTTAATAAGTCTTTGCTGAACTAACAATGAAGGTCATGACAGTTATTTTTGTCATTGTGTCAGTTTATCTGACATTCGCCACCGCATCCTACTCTGTCTTCGGCGCTAAGTGTAAACATATTGCGTCTTAGACTTCTGCCCTTTATAATTTATAAGGTACTGTCATCAGTAATTAGTAGATACATACAGCCACTTTGTTTTTAATGTAAAGTTTTGGAAATAAATTTATGACGAACTTCAGCATCAGCTTTAAAATTATGCTGTTGCCAAGTGGTGCTAAAATCCCCTGTAGTAGATAGTATTAAACGCCTTCTCCCTACTACCTACTTCGTAATTAGATATATTTGATATGTTATTAAGAACGACTAAGTACCTTGGTTACATAAGTTTAAATTTGACTAATCTACCCTTTATAATTTATAAGGTACTGTCATCAATACTTAGTAGATACATACAGCCACTTTGTTTTTGATGTAGAGTTTTGGAAATAAATTTATGACGAACTTCAGCATCAGCTTTAAAATTATGCTGTTGCCGAGTGGTGCTAAAATCCCCTGTAGTAGATAGTATTAAACGCCTTCTCCCTACTACCTACTTCGTAATTAGATATATTTGATATGTTATTAAGAACGACTAAGTACCTAGGTTACATAAATTTAAGTTTGACTAAACTTGAAAAAAAAAGTAATTTAAACAGTTTAATCATTTTCATATAATTTTAAATATTCATAGAATTATAAAAATCAGCGTCTCGTGTTTTGAGATTTCAACAGCAATCCATTACTTTTATATTATTTGCGTTTTCTGCAGTGGGTAAGTCCGGAAGCGGAAGCAACGTAAATGATAGTTAAAATGAATATACTTAAAATCGTTATATATACCCAGAGTTACCAAATTCTAAACCATCTTACAATTTTATTTTATATATGACTTGTCGCCACTTAAATGCAGCCAGTGATCTAATTTAGTGATGACATTGTACCAACAATATGTTAACAGTACTCTTCTGAATACAATAAGTTTGTAGCTGGCGCTCCATTGCCCTACTAAATGCCATATAAACAATATATATATAAAAAAAGTATCTTCAGGCCCATATCCCCAAAGAGGTAGGCAGAGGTACAACCAAGGCACCCACGACTAGCCGAAGACACTAAGTCCCACAATGTGATAGGTGGCAAGCCTATCGCCAACCGAGCACATTTCCAATCCCGACCAAATTTTTTTTAAATTAGAAAATTGGAAAAATCCAATTTTCTTTGTGTTGGCCGACCCGGGATTCGAACCCAGGACCTCATGCTATCAAGTCCAACACCCGTACCGCTAGACCACAGAGGCGACTATAAACAATATATGTGTCATTAAAAAGTATATTAAAAAAAATGCAATTATTAACCCCTTAAAAATTTATTTCCTCCTAAGTGGACATGACACTAATCTTGAGTATTAATACGTACTTAAGATCCTTCCAAAAGAGGTGTTTAATTTTTTAGACCGTGTTCGTGACATGTAATGCAAGATATCAACATCTAAAATTAAGTATCTTCACGCCCATATCCCCGAAGAGGTAGGCAGAGGTACAACCAAGGCACCCACGACTAGCCGAAGACACTAAGTTCCACAATGTGATAGGTGGCAAGCCTATCGCCAACCGAGCACATTTCCAATCCCGACCAAATTTTTTTTAAATTAGAAAATTGGAAAAATCCAATTTTCTTTGTGTTGGCCGACCCGGGATTCGAACACAGGACCTCATGCAGTCAAGTCCAACACCCGGACCGCTAGACCACAGAGGCGACTATAAACAATATATGTGTCATTAAAAAGTTTATTTAAAAAAAAGACTGCAATTATTAACCCCTTAAAAATTTATTTCCTCCTAAGTGGACATGACACTAATGTGAGTATTAATACACACTTAAGATCCTTCCAAAACAGGTGTTTAATTTTTTAGACCGTGTTCGTGACATGTAATGCAAGATATCAACATCTAAAATAAAGTATCTTCACGCCCATATCCCCGAAGAGGTAGGCAGAGGCACAACCAGGGCACCCACGACTAGCCGAAGACACTAAGTCCCACAATGTGATAGGTGGCAAGCCTATCGCCAACCGGGCACATTTCCAATTCCGACCAACATTTTTTTTATTAGAAAATTGGAAAAATCCAATTTACATTTTGTTGGCCGACCCGGGATTCGAACCCGGGACCTCGTGCAGTCAAGTCCAACACCCGGACCGCTAGACCACAGAGGCGATAACACAACATAACATTACTTCTAAAATAGCATAATAAAAATGTTTTTTTTTTATTTCAGTTGACTTACTTTTTTTATTTATATATGTTGAATATATGTGTCGCCTTCGTTATAACGTATTGAACGATTTTGTTTCCTACAAATATTTCCTAGATTTTTAATATATTTTTATTTTTAAAGTCAAATGGATTAGTTTATTTTGAAGTCCTACGGGATACTACGGGAAAACTCATTTTAACCTTTTTTTATGTGTCTGGATATCATTAACTCGAAGTACTGAACACTGTGAACTCTCTAAAAATTTAACACATTATTTTGGAAGGACTCTATCTAACGTTAACGTTTACGTTGCATGTAATAGTTTTTGTTTCTTAACATTCTTTTTTTATAGTTTAAGTAAATCTTGGAAAACAAAAACCTACTGATGCTTTACACTTGTCCATCCGTGTTGGTCCGTGCTCCTTGGCAGAATAGACCATCTGCCTTCCTGTGCCAGGCAGCTCGTAAAAGTCAAGCATAGGCTTATCGTCACTAGCACCGTGACATCCTACTAGGTGGTAGAGTTTTGCAGCGATTCGCCCGGATTGGTACCACCACCTTACCTATTCCTGCCGCCATATTGTCAACGCCTGCCGTTGACGTGTTCCAGTTTGGAGGATAAGATAGCCGGTAAACTTACTTTTACTCGAGGTCTAACATCCCGGCCTAAATAGAACATGGCAAATCATCCAAGATGGCGGAATAGTTATTTTATGCACTTCTACGATATGGGTACCAGTTGAAAGGAATCGTTTAGAGCAGCTCGAGAAATAAAGTGACGTCAATCTGAATCCAATATCTTGGATCATCCATGATGACGAAATAGTTATATACCGTGTCATTCGAAATAGCAGAATAGTTATTTTATGGCACTTCTACAATATGGGTCTCATACGAAAGGGCTTGTTGAGAGCAACTAGAAAAATAATGTGACGTCATTCTAAATCCAATATGGCGGACCATCCAGAATGAAGGAATAGTTATTTTGAATGCATTTTTACAATATGGGTATCAAATGAAAAGGTTTGCCGAAAATAATCGGAAAATAATGTAACATTACTTTAAATACAATTGAAGTTTTTTGTGCTTTCCTATAATAAAAGGAATTGCTAAAAAAAATTTGAAACATTTTTGAAGCCAGTAACATCGACAGATTAACTTTAATTTGTGTGATTTGGAGGGATGGTCGTCATCAGCATTGATCTTCAACCTTTCTAGGAGAAGGACATCGCTAAAATAAAACCCGGACCTTTGTTTCGTTAAGCTCAAGTAAGCTATAAGCTGAAACAAGTGGCGCATTCTTCCAAACACCCAAGACAAGGCCGAGGCCGAGGCCGTGCCGAGGGCTGAGTGACATCAGGGTTTACCGTGAAGTCATTAACGTACCACCTCAAAGCACTTGGGTGAACCCTGTTGTATATTAGCTATTACCCTTCAAAACGGTTTTCCTCTGTGTTGGTCCGGGCTCCTTTGCAGAATAGACCATCTGCTTTCCTGAGCCAGGCAGCTCGCAAAAGGCAAGCACAGGCTTACCGTTACCGTGCCATCTCACTAGGTAGTAGAGTTTCGCAGCGACTCGCCCGGATTGGTGCTACTTTGGTTGGTACGTATTCTTGCCGCCGGTTCGGTGTTTAAGATAGCCGGAGTCGGTAAATTTAGTTATACTCTAGGCCTTACATCCCGGCCTAAGGTGGGAAACGCACCATTAGGTTGCGTGAATTTCTACCATCAGGAAATTCGTCTGCTTGTTTGCCATTCAATGTCATCCTTGTTGAAGAACGGGATTGTTCGAAATTAACCAGCAAATGACCATGCAATAATTATGCCTGGAATGATATGAGCAGACCAAGAAACGCCAGCCAGTAAACCAGCGATAACTAAAAAGCACAAAATAAATTCACATAAAAAACTTTTTAGAACATTGTTCTTTCGAAGAAAGTATATAGAAGGTAGATAAAACACGTTTGTTTTTCATAAGAAATGTTTTTTTTTTGGGAAAATTGGGAAGAAACACTATAAAAAAAGTTATAAAGTTTTTTCACAATTTGTTTGTTGCAAATGGTTTTTGGGTTAAACATACTAATTTTTACGCTATTATGTCTCAGGGATCCTAAAAATATATATATTTATATGTTTTTAATGTATAAATCGAAAGATATCGTCGTATTTCCGATTTGCCGCCATTTTTCACCAAACGTGTAAGCGATCGCGCGGCAAAATCGCTTTTGCGTTGCCTATTGACCGGATAAGTTGTGTATAATGAGGTTGTAAGTTCATAGTTAATATTTTTAAAGAAAAAATATCATTTTCGTCTTTTTAGAACATTTAAATAAAAGCTTGTTCTAAAAATGTTTTTTTTTTATATTAATTTATTTATATTAATTCATATTAAGTAGCTACCTGCTAAGTTAATGCTTAAAAAGATGTATACCTAATAAATATGATTTATGAACACCATAATAATAATAATAACAAAGATGATAAATATGATTTTTGTATTTGAAGCGTTAAGGAAATGAAATACTTTTAGGCCCATTTTTTTATTAAATTATAATTTATTTTTACCCGTATTGGTGCCGGTCTTATATGTAGTATCATCTATCTGCCTTCCTTCCAGGAAACTCGTAAGAGGCGAGCAAAGGTCGTTACCAACAAGACCACTGGTAGAGTACCGTGATCTACTTGTCCGGGTATTGTCTTACCTATTCCTGTGTGTCATGTTCCGGTCCGAAAAGTAGAATACCTGGAAGACTTGCAACATTGGCCAAATATCTCGAAAACCAGAAAGCAATAAAGCTTTAACATCTATATCTGTAGGCCAGGGATATCTCTTATCATCATGAGAACCTTGTTGTAACAAAAAATAAGTAAACGGGTCTTTAAAGATTTTTTAAGTGAAAACTTCTTTAGCGGCGTTAAGTACATTTTTGGAATGGATAAAAACTTTTAAACTCGCTTCAGGACACGTGACCTAATTGAAAATACGTAAGAAGGCGCAGGGCGCTTGCGCGAATGTTCGTGTTGTCATGTTTGTGAACGATAGCGCAATAAACGAATATTGTATTCTACTACATGAATGGTAGTACTTTTATAGTGATAATTAAAGCAATTCGGGCAAAATTATTTCATAACCATTCCAAGATATCAAAAATGCACAACGTTAATATTCAAGTTTTCATTTCTGCCGGCACTTCCGAAGTGTAACGTCGTTTTTTTTATTTTAACTGGTAAAATTATTAAATGTTTAAATTGTTACTGATAATATTAATGATATAAAGTTTAAAATTAGGCAAGTAGTTCACCTGACGGAAAATAATCTCCATTTGCTAGCATTAAAGCTATTTTGAATGGACGAAGATCGCGTGAATCTCTTAATATAAGATTGAAGGTAAACTGTGAAAAGAAGACATGACAATCACATTTTAAGTTCTAGCTAAGTTTAAAAGCTTATAAAATATTCGAAAAAGTTCAAACAAGTCGGATATAGAATTGACTATATTTTAGGAACTGTGCAAAAGACTTAGATAGACCTTCAAACTTTTAATGAGGTCCTATTAATATAAATCAGAGGTTCCCAAACTTATTTCATGTAACGCCCACTTTGAAAATCAGTTGTTTTGTAGCGCCCCCCCCCCTCGTTTTTTTCTTGTCAATAACCTCAATAACATATTTGTTGCGCCTAGTTTAAAAAAAATCATTTTTTTCAAGATTTATACCGCCCCCCCTAGGCTATCAGCGCCCACAAGGGGGCGTTATCGCCCACTTTGGGAAAGGCTGAATTAAATGTTCCTGAGCTATATTATATGACGTCCGAAATGATCTAAGGTTAATCAAAGCGTTTATTTTATAAAATAGTAAGTATTTATGTTTTATACTATAGCCGGTATTTGTTTTTTAAAATTATGAACAAACATACGTATTTCTTTCGGCGTAAAGTGGTCGCCGTTTCTGTGATTTATATATTAATCATTATTAACTGAGTGGCACCAAACTATCTGACTAACCTGCTTTACACATATGTAATTTTTTGTTAAAACATACGAGTATTTATTAACTATACCGTGGCGTTCCGGTAGCGATCACACAGTGGCATCGGCAATATAATTTTTTTTTCTAACTTGCACAATATTGTAATTTAGATATGTTATAATGTATTTATGTGTAAGTCTAAAAAAGTTTTAACCTATTTTCATTGTTACAAGTTTGTATTATTAGAATGTAGCAAAGTTGGTATTGGAATCGTTTTTTCAACGCCTTGAAAAGTAATTTCTAACTCCTGCTAGTTATAAGTGCCTGAAATGTATACCATAGAACCTATTTAATCATTCGACTTTACCATTTCCCGAAAAACTATAATTTTTTTAAATAGATTTTAGTCTACTATTGATCAGTTTAAAATATCATTCTGGCAGCGTTAAAGTAATATAGATGACTGGTTTTTTTATTTTTTCTAACCTCCAACTAGCTCATGTCACTCTCAAATAGAATATTTACACGAGCGCTTGGTATGCCATAAATCTATCTATCTTACATGCTCGGGCATATTTACAAGGCAAAAAAAATCCGACTTGTGCTTCTTGAGTATACCTGATTTTTATATACCTCAACGTTACCGTCGACAAATCAATTTGCAACCATGTCTTGAATTCTGTTAAAGTTTACATAGACCTCGGAATCATAACCTATCTATTGAACAAAAGTGATCAAAATCTGTTTGTTATTTGCCAAGAAATCGCGTTCCAAACAAGCTAAAATAACGCATAGGTGTGGATCCCAGATAACTCGATTTCTCTCTTTCGAAAGCTCAATGTTTGTTTACGTAGATGATATAATTATTGCAATCAAAATCGGTATTTGGACAAATGCCTTCAAAGCTTCAAATGCCATCAATGAATGTGAGAATGCGTATGGGTGACCAAATGGTGAACTGCCTACTTTATACAGATAAAGCTGTACTTTTATACTCTACTAATGTTTAGTTTTACATTACACAACGAGCTCGTTTTCTTTTTTTTTAATGTGGTGTTGTCACCGAAACCGGCATGTTTGTATGAAAGGGATAATAAATATGGAAGAAGCCAAGCAGGTCTTACAAGAATCGTCACATATGGCACTAAATACTCTCTGCCTAACCCGTACAGGACTTGGCATGAAGATATGTTGTTATTGAGTTATTTGATATGTATTACATCATATTAAGTGTACCTACTACTAGGAATAGTTCTTGTTAATAAAAGCTTGTCACACAAATATGTATGTTTTTAGTAAAAACTTATGAAATAATACGGGACTAATATGAAACCCAAGATGTTAAATAGATAAGAAAAAAAAGCATCTTCACGCCCATATCCCCGAAGAGGCTGGCAGGGGCACAACCAGGGCACCTAAGACTAGCCGAAGACACTAAGTCCCACAATGTAATAGGTGGCGAGCCTATCGCCAACCACGCACATTCCCAATTTCGAGCAACATTTTTTTTTGCTAGAAAATTGGATAAAACCCAATTATCTTTATGTTGACAGACCCGGGATTCGAACCCGGGCCCTCGAGCAAAATATTGTTTGATAATATATTATTTGTGTTAAATAGATGTTATAATATAAAGCCTATATAAAGAGTTAGTAAGATTTATTTCAGTTGGTACACGTGGCAGCATCATGTAGAAGCAGAAAAGGGCTATACGGTAGAAAAATCTACCTTAAAAGAAATAAAAAAAACAACTATCTTTACGCATATATCCTCGAAGAAATATGCAGAGTTGCAACCATGGCGCCCACTACTAACCAAAGGCACGTGGTATTACAATATCTTAGGCGGCAAACCTATTGCCAAACGGGCTCATTTCCGATGGCGGGCAACTTTGTTTTTATTAGAAAATTGAAAGAAAACATTTTTTTCTGTTTTCATTTCCTTTGTGTCAGATCGAGGCAAGGCGGGGGAAGAAGGGTTGAAATAAATACATCCTCAATAATTTTCATGAAACAAATGCAATTTCCTATATGTGAAATTGTTTCTAAAATCGTTTTTTTTCGTAAAATGTAATATCCTATTAAGAAAGGGCGCTTCACGACATGCATAGGTACGCGCGTACTCGAAATACTTCGAAACATATCGAAACAGTCCATATATTGCGTTGTGATTTTCGCATAAAACGCTTGCAATTATTTATATTGTCAGGAGATGATAAATATAAAGAGGTAAATCGCGAAAATAGGTAAAACAACATTTCATTTTTCTCATACCAATTTTAACTGTAATTGTAAAGCGATACGAAGTTTGCTAGGTCGACTAGTAATTTCATAAAATCAATTTATAAGTAAATCTAGTTCACGGATCACTTCCACTTGTGTAAATATTCCTTGTGCTCGCAACTATGGTAATGTGTCTGCAAGATAAAGGAACCATCGAAACTGTCTGGCTGTATCGGAAATATTATGTTGTATTTGCCTAAATAACATAAATCATATATCATTATTATAAAATGATAAAATTATAATCATTATTCATCATTATTGTCGCCTCTGTGGTCTAGCGGTCCGGGTGTTGGACTTGACTGCAAGAGGTCCTGGGTTCGAATCCCGGGTCGGCCAACAAAAATAAAATTGGATTTTTCCAATTTTCTAATAAAAAATGTTGGTCGGGATTGGAATTGTGCCCGGTTGGCGATAGGCTTGCCACCTATCACATTGTGGGACTTAGTATCTTCGGCTAGTCGTGGGTGCATTGGTTGTACCTCTGCCTACCTCTACGGGGATATACTTTATAATCATAATAATTTTCCTATTTTTTTTTTTCATGCAAATTGTTAGGAGCTGATTATTTCAAGCAATACGAAGTTCGCTGGTTCGGCTAGTTAATATATGAAAACTAAGCTATATACTTCAAAGAATTTGAGGCACAATTCCACTTACATTTACTACCTATTACTGCTGACGCCACCCAATTCAGAATATAGGTATCATATCTGAATTGTGGGTATATTTAAAAAAATTAACTCATTATAATATGACGAAGGACTGAAACCCCCAGGCTTTTATTCTAGAATGTTTATAATTTATTTAATCCTATAAACTATGTTTGTACTATTAAACTATAAACATTTTATTTCATTTTTGGATTTGTATTACTTAATTTTTATGAACAGAATATGAAGCTATAAGACTGTGGTTCATAAGAGTTTGAACTAGTTCAAAAACTTACCTCAAAACCAAGTTAAATGAATGAAATAAAGTTGGAATTGTTCAAGTTACCCGTGAAAAAGTTTTCAACTACATAAAACAAGTTCCAAAGTAATATTCAGTCTGTGGCTTCATATTACTTTAATTAAAAATTGTAGATCTTAAAGAAAGGAATAACAGTTTTTTATAAGGAAATGTACTTTTAATTTTATAATGTTATTGTAACATGAAATAAGTCGTGACTACTATTTGATTTTATAGACTAACTAAACCAGCAAACTTTGTTTTATCATGTAAATGTCACCACAAACATCGTGACATAACATTTTTAATAATACTAGCCGCTCATCCCGGCTTCGCTCGAGTAGACACATTTCTCAGTTTTTCAAGATGTAACATAGCTTAAGATAATCAGGGATAATGTCGGCTTCTATTTTTTTTAAATCAGTCCCGTAGTTTCGGTGCCTATTCAATACAAATAAATAAATGTTTCCTTTTTAAAATAAGTATAGATAGTGTAGACTGTAGACATACACAAAAGTAGCTCCAACTACCGGCACCAATTGTATTTTAGTTCACTAAGGAGATCATCGAAATGCCCATATAAAATATCAATCCAATCGGTTGAACCGTTTAGAAGATATGTGAAATAGATAAGAAGGGAAGGAAATCTTTTACTACCCGTTATCCCATGGAAGTAGCGCATTTTCCCTTGGTAAAAAGTAGTTTATGTTCACTATCGATAATGTCGGCTTCTAATAGTATAAGAATTTCACAAAACAGTCCTATCGGTTTCGGAGCCTATTAAATACAAACAAACAATCAAATCCTTCCTCTTTCAATTAAAAAAAAATAAACATTTGTGGCAATTGTTCTCAATTGGACTCATTGGTACACTAC
>NJDC01008932.1:24238-43000 GCA_002245475.1 Calephelis virginiensis
TCACATTGTGGGACTTAGTGTTATTAAATACAAACAAACAATCAAATCCTTCCTATTTCATTTAAAAAAAAATAAACATTTGGGGCAATTGTTCTCAATTGAGCTCATTGGTACAGTACCATAATGTATGTACGAATACATTACGGTGGTTAATTTTTATTTTATATATGGATGTTTGAATAACGCATTCGTGACTTTGATACTATGGGAATACGCATACAAATTATTTTGCGCCACCTATCTCAGTATAGAAAGATAAATCTTACTTTCCGTTTTTCCGTAGGCATGCTTCATTTTTCCTGAATATATTTTGAATAGATTATTTGATTTCAATCATTAAAAATAATGTTAAGAGGTATTAAAGCTGTATTGAATATGAACTAATTTACTAGGATTATTATGAAGGTATGGATAACATGGTCCGAATATGATCACTATTTCTATTAATTATTAAAATGTATAAAAATAGTATATTGCTATAACCATATTAGTTGGACATACAGTGTCATGATTTTTTTTGTAGATATTAATACGTTCTTTAATGTTGCAAAATTTTTCTGTCTTCTATCATTAATGGTTTCCACAGCGAAACAATAAAATACATTATATAGCTAGCTTTTTACACTTTGTGTTACGTTCATAAAGTTTCAGTAGGGATCACTAATTATTTCTAGTTATGAATATAGCCTACTAGCTGCTACCTGCGGCTTCGCCCGCGTTTTCACAGAAACCCGGTGTGCGATCGGGATTAAAAATAGCCTATATGTTAATCCAGGTCACAATCTATCTGTCTTCCAAATTTCAGACAAATCCGTTCAGCCATTCGAGCGTGAAAGAGTAACAAACATCCATACATCCATACTTACAAATTTCCGCATTTATAATATTAATAGGATGTCCATCGGAGATATTGTTGGCTTCTAATAGTGCAATAATTTTATAAATCGGTCTAGTAGTTTCAGAGCCTATTCAATACAAACAAACAAAAAAAACAAACAACCAAAACTTTCCTTTTTTATTATTAGTAAAGTTATGATGGTAGTTGAACTGGCCCCGGCGGACATCGTTCGATTAATTGCATACCGACAACAACGCTACGTACAGGGCTCTTTGTATGAATAACTAATGGAAGGCAAACAAGCAGGCAGATTTCCTAATGGTAAGAAATTCACGCCGCCTGGAGACACCAAAGGTGGTAATGGTGACCTCGAGCAAAAGTTAGTTTACCGGCTACTTTACTCTCCAAACCGGAACGACAAGCATTGGACGTTATGGCGGCAGGAATAGGTAGGGCGGTGGTACCAATCCGTTCGAGTTTCTGCGAACCTAAGTATTTTACTACCTATTTCATAATCAAAATCAAAAATGAATCACAATTTATTCCCTGTAATACTCATCCCTGTTTGGTAGGGATAACTTTTTTTTATATTGTTTTTTTATCTTGGTAATTCAAACTTATTTGAGTTAAACTGTGCGAAGTCGTTACAGACAGAAAAACTTTAAAGTTCGTAATACAGTCCAAAACTGGCTTAAAAAGACCAATGCGAATCGATTCAGTGATCTAGCGGTCCGACGTCGGACTAGACTCCTTGAGGTTCCGGGTTCGATCCCCAGTTCGGGCAACAAAAAAAATAGACAATGTGTATTTTCAAATTTCTTATAAATAACGTTGGCCGGAAATGGATATGTGCTCGGTTGGCGATAGGCTTGCCATTTACCATATTGTATGTCTGAGGGTCTTCGCCTAGTTGTGGGTGGGTGGTGTACTTAGTTATACGTACAATTTGCCTGCATATTGCGGGTTTCAAGTTATAACAGTTAGTTGGACAATAGACTCTGATAAACTACTGATAAACAAGAGGCGTTTTGGCGCCATCGTGAATGAAAACGGTCGTAATATTTTCATTATTATTGAATTTCGTGTTTATATTGAGTGAAATTGGTTAATTTAGATGGGAATTAGATTAATTTTGTTCAGTGAAAGTGCACAAATGAAATAATCATGAAGAAATTAGTGTATCGTCTATTTCCTCGTTGCCGTCAAATCTCCTAAATGAGCTTGAGTAACGAATACACCGCTTTATTCAAGACCTGCTCACAAGATCACTATGGACATGACTTTGTACATAGTGACTAATGACTGTATAAGAATTAAGTAACTTGACATTGGCAAAAGAGTCGTGAAAACGATCGAAAACCATATTTATAAAAGAAGAAGAAGAAGATAAACCAGAGGAAAGTACCTACTTCTAAGTTAAAGTTGTTATTATAGTTTTTATTACACTAGTTATTGTTCGAGTGTTATTGTTACTAGTTAGTCGGATTAGTTAGTTGGATTTTTCCAATTTTCTAATAAAAAAAAATGTTGGTCGGGATTGGAAATGTGCCCGGTTGGCGATAGGCTTGCCACCTATCACATTGTGGGACTTAGTGTCTTCGGCTAGTCGTGGGTGCCTTGGTTGTACCTCTGCCTACCTCTTCGGGGATATAGGCGTGAAGATACTTTTTTTAGTCGAGTGGCTAGCGGACACGCGCTTAACTACACCGGTCAACTGCGAGGCTCGGTTTCGATTTGTGTGATAACATCTAGATGTATGCATTTCCGGGTCTGAGAGTATAACGTCTCTCTCGTCCCTAATTTATAAAATACAAAATTGGAAATATCAACGAGACAGACTGTAAAATATACTCATAAAAAAAAAGATTAAATACAATCTGACTGCGCATTTACAAATCAAAGCTAAGTTTACATTTATATTTAATCTTCCCTTCCACGAGAACTTAAGTAAATGTGATAAAAATTGGTAATATAATCTTCTTTAGAATATGAAGTCACAGTACAAATATAAAACAGTATGGAAAATAAGCATAGTAGATAAAATACTTATACTCCATTGAAGCAACAGGATTGTCATCTCATTTACTGTTGTGTAGTCAATCTCAATAACTGTGTAGTTTACAAATAATATAAGTACTCGTACGTAAACTTAAGGCGTCGGCATTAATCACTGCAAAAGACGAATAGTCTTGTACTCGTAGCACTTTTAAAATGGCAACAAAATGGCCATCGTCTTCAGGGGCCATTTGCTACTAGTATTACTTACAGCACTGCTAAAGCCGCCTAGCCGCCTCGTCCATGCGCATGTTTGTGTGAGTGTGCAGTTTTGAACGTTTGTAGGTAGTGTTTTTACTGTTTTATATTTGTAGCGTGATACAGTACTGTCGCTCGAAAAACTTTGTCACCTTCTTTCATTGGATACGGTGTGAAAAGCGGCCAGAAAAAAATTCAAAAATGGCTTAAAACATTTGTTTGCTAAACAATATTTACTTTTGATCAAAAAAACAAAATCTGCTTTTAGTTGCCTATGCCCATTCCTTTGAAATATTACGTAATGCCCAGAATTAACTTTTCTATAGTTTGAATTTTTTTTTTAATGATGAATCCCTATTTTCCTTTTTGA
The DNA here is from genome assembly GCA_002245475.1 of Calephelis virginiensis. Taxonomy (NCBI): domain Eukaryota; kingdom Metazoa; phylum Arthropoda; class Insecta; order Lepidoptera; family Riodinidae; genus Calephelis; species Calephelis virginiensis. The sequence goes on from NJDC01008932.1 coordinate 27,700, forward strand.
CCGTATCGAACGGACCAATTTTTCAAATTTTTTTTGTTGTATTAGTTATTGTATCGATAAAGTTCATTAAAAAAAACACATTCATAGTTAGGATTATGTGTGTCGATGCAGCTAATGAATTCATACAATATTGTTTTCCTTTAACGCAGAGGTTCCCAAACTTATTTCATGTAACGCCCACTTTGAAAATCAGTTGTTTTGTAGCGCCCCCCCCCTCGTTTTTTTCTTGTCAATAACCTCAATAACATATTTGTTGCGCCTAGTTTAAAAAAAAACCATTTTTTTCAAGATTTATACCGCCCCCCTCTAGGCTTCCAGCGCCCACAAGGGGGCGTTATCGCCCACTTTGGGAAAGGCTGCTTTAACGGGTTGATTGGAAGAAATTTCATTAATTAGAGATAAGCTCACCCTTTGTACTTACGTTTATTTTGTGTTTTCTGTAATTTCTGTTGTGTACATTAAAGAGTTATTAATAATAATGATATAGATTATGATTTTTTATAATTTTATTCCAATATATTATATTTATACGCAAACTAAGACTGTTTGTAATCTATACATAAAAATAAATTCCCATTTTTCGTGGTCATCGCATCACGCCTGAGCGAATGGACTGATTTTTCTTATTCTTTTTTTTATTTTTTTTTTTGTTACTGTCAGGAGAATGTTCTTGAGAAGAGAAAATCTGAAAAATATGCAAGGAAAATGGTAAAAATATTCCTTTTTTTGTATAAACTTAGTAGGCATACATGTATACGTAAATACATGTATGTAATAGCTATGATATAAACAATGGCAAGCAACACGCAAGCAACAAATCAATTTTTAAATGTTGGTATTTGCTATTTCACACAAAGCCGAACTACAAGCCAAGAGCACAGGGACAATATCCTCCGACTTAATCAAAGGCTAAGACTTATCTTAGTCCGAATATTAACTTTTCGCAGATACACTAATTAATCTGAAAATTTGCATACCAGAACTAATAGCAAACGTTCATTTTTTAAATTTTCAACCGACTCTCCAGAGTAGGTTCTCAATTTTCTCTATACATTATCTATATATTTTATATATGTCTGTTATGCGAATAACGAATAAATTTTAATCATTGTTTTTAAAAGCTAGCTAGCTTAGAATTGGTCACAAACATATTTTAACTAAACTAGCAGTTTTACTTCTAAACCAAGTTGTAGCCCAAAGACCTAGTATTAGAACGCTATATTACATTTGGTACATCCGAAGCTTTAATCCCGACCATGGCGAGGTAAAGATAGTGTTCACATAATTTATGGGCAATCCGAGGCGCACACTAATTTGTCCTTCCGACGTTATCGCTCGTTAGCCGCCGTCATTGTTTTACTTCGAACTTCATTAAAATCCCGCTAGGTCATTGTTTTGCAAGCTTACATTATTATTTATCCTTGATGCTATCATTGTTATGTTTTGATCGAAGCTGTAGACTATTTTAGTGGACCGCTTAGTTCATGGAGGAGTTAGAGTAAAGATACGTGGTGAAGGTGCTCGTCTGTTTTTCTGATTCAATGTTAGTTGACAAACTTTTTGACAGCGATAAACAATGCATTATTTTTTGAAAACAATATACCAAAATTTAAATTACAAAAAACAAAACTCGAGCGCATAAAAATACATAAATAAATAAATATCCTTGGACAAGTTACACAAATTAAGTCTAACCCCAAAGTAAGCAAATTATATGCTTGTGTTATGGGTGTTAGTCAACAATTCTAATACACAGAAATACTTAAATAAATACCAAGAATAAATTTAATAAAAATTCAGACCCGGAAATGCAGACATCTAAATGTTCATCACACAAGTGCCTGCCCCCGTCGGGAATCGAACCCGAGCCTCGCAACCTGAGGCCGGGATGTTAGGCCTCGAGAGAAAGGAAATTTACCGGCTGCTTTACCCAACGAATCGGAACACGTCATGACGTTATGGCGGCAGGAATAGATCAGGCGGTGGTACCAATCCGGGAGAGTCGCTGCTAAACTCTACCACCTTGTACTACCACTACCCAGTAAGTCTTGTGTCCGAACAAGGTTTACTAGGTATATAAGTCGTTTAGGAACAAGGTTTATTATTCGACGGTTTGTGTGAAGTTTGCATAAAATTGGTCGAGCGGCTATTCCTTTATCACATTTTTTGTAACAAATGAATGCAATAAATGGTTGATCATTTTGTTAATGGGCATTTTTCAGTCAAATTGAAACTGTTTCAGATGGAGATTGTGCTATCACGTTGAAACTTTCTTCAGTTGCTTTTTTTTTGTTTTGGTCTATTTTGTCATTTACGCGGTCATATACGTAGCGAAGCACGTAAAGGCTCGCTAGTTCTGTATAAATTAGTTAAATTGTGACGGTATTGGTTCAATAGTTCAATACGTTTCAAAAAAACAAGCTTACATCGAAGTCGTTACCCAAATCCTATGAGTTATAACAAAAGAAAAGAAAAAAGAAAGAAAGAAAAGAAAAAAATATTTATTTGCGGAATATGAGTGTTACAAAGATGTTACAAAATTATTTAAGCATTCCTACATATTCTACCAACTTGTGGTGTGCAAATATTTTAATATGTTTNNNNATTTACTATTTACACACTGTTTTTTGTTTGTTTTGAGATTACATGATTATTTATTAATACACACAATTTTTAGAATGTAAATTAATTTATCCCTATCTACCGTAAACAACCACCAAAATAATTTATGTTGAGATTATTCTTCTTTTTTTGGGATAGTTCTTTGGGACTATATAAATCCGCAGTGTTGTAGGTAAATCTTTATTTTATAGATGATTAGCCGACCCGGCGAACTTCGTAACACTTGACGTTAACAGCTACTAACAGTTTGTATGGATTAAAGCATTATTTTGGATTAATGAATGAACTCTTTATTGTGGACAATTAAACTTAATACAAAATGATACAATTAAGTAGTAACAAGAGCATATAATTATAGTTTATAGAACACAAAAGGTGGTCTTATTTTCTATTTTCTTTGAAATTTTTCCGGTCTGTCTTTTTATATAAACTTTTTACTGACTAATAACTAACACAACAAAAAAAGAATTAGCAGAATTGATCCATCCGTTCAGGTGTTATCGGAACGGGGATTCAATTATATAAATATTTATGTATATAAATATACCGTTTCAGACTTTAAAAACATTTTACTTATAATAGTTAGTAATTATGACATGAATAATTATTATTAATAGATAAGTAATTTGGAAGTTTACTTAATATATTATTAAACTTACTTTAGGCATTTTATACACATTATTAACAAAAAAAGATCTTAGATGTTATTGCAAAACTAAAAGGTGACTCCTTATCACACCGACTCTACCACTCTCTATACTACTCCAATCTCATGCTATGTCCATAGAAAACATATCTAACTGACCGAAACAAAAAAAATGTTGGTCCAGTAATTTTCCCATGAACAAATAAATACACATTCATACATCCACACCAATTCCGCTCGCAAATAGTACACATGCGATCTGTCTTGGAATGTCAAAACCGTCTAGGTCACCCCGGCTACCTAGAACCATCCACCATCCAACTCTGGTTTGTCATTCTTTCCAAAAGACCGAACCAACGTAGCATACTAATCTTATTTTCCATAAAAATTACCCTGAAATTAGATAGCCGGCACAAAAGATACAAAATGTAATTTTTTAGTCATTTTAAAGTGTTATATATCCTAAACAGTAACTTTAAATGAAAAATGCTGAAATTAACCATTTTTGTAATACCCCATTGAACGAAGTTCATCGTTAGGTACTTATTTTTTGGATTTCGAGTACCTATATGGCGTCTGGTGATTGTCGCGGTAAATCTCGAGTATTGTTTTGTCTCTAGTGACACTCGTCAGGTTAAGACGAATAGATTGAAGTAAAAATCAGTCAACGCATTTGGTTTCTCCAGTGCCACATAGGAACAAACATTCATACGGACATATTAAGACTATAATAATAATAAATAAATAAATAAATATCCCTAGACAAGTCACACAATTATTAGTATAATTTGCTTACTTTGGGGTTAGATTTAATTCTAACCCCAAAGTAAGCAAATTATATGCTTGTGTTATGGGTGTTAGTCAACGATTCTAATACATAGAGATACTTAAATAGATACCAGAATAAATTTAATAAACACCCAGACCCGGAAATGCAGACATTTTCAATTTCAGACAAAATATTCATCACACAAATGCCTGCCCCCGTCGGGAATCGAACCCGAGCCTCGTGGTTCGTCGGTGTAGTTAGTCGTGTACGCTAGCCACTCGACCAACGAGGCGGTCGAACTATAAAACACATTACCGTCCTTTGTGTTGTGCAGTAGGGTAAATAACGAATATCACTAAACTATCTTAACTCTTGTGCTAATCATTCCTAAAATGTGCTTTGCGATGCGCAGCCATCGCGCGTCACGTTTCATGTAATAAATTTGCTTGTTATGCAAAAACTTAAAATTACTTATATATTCGTCACCTAGATTGTTCAAGAAATTAGTTATTTGAGCTAAAAAAAAACAGTTATTTATTGCATTTCAGTTTTTTCAGTGGCCTATTGTGTATGTGGGTATGTCCATATTGTTATTATATTATTCTATTTCATAATATTTATATTTTTAATTGTTACAACGTTTGTTCATTATCATAAATGTAGGTATTTACTTCTGATACTTTTGATATTGTATTCGATACGTTACCTATATTACACGTTAGTAAAGCGATATTATTAAGATGTTAATGCCATGCTCGGAATTTAAAATTTTGCTGCGAAGGTCCAAGTAGCAAAACTTAGTTATCGTTTCAATATTTCTTATCTCAAACTGTACAACTAACCTGGATATTCTTTTGACTGGAGAGAAAATATACATGAATAAGATTTTGCTCAGGATCGAACCCAATGAAATGGATAGAACTAAGTTTTCCCCCGTTTTTGGTTACTATCCGCTGAGTAATAGATCATCTGCCTCTTTGACAGACATCTGTCACAAGTGCTGTGCAGCACCTTGCCTGGGTAGGGATCTTCCGCCTTACCTATATAATGACTCTATCATTTTCCGGTCTGCAAGTTAGGGTACCTGGTGTACTTGCACAATTATAGGCCTTCCATCCCGGCCTCAGGATAACGGCGCACCTATAACATCTATGGTGTCTATAGGCCACGGTAGTCTCCTACTATTAAGATAACCATGTGCTTGTTAATTGATACATAACATAAAAAAAGAAATAGATAAAACCCTTGAACTATGTTCTTAAAGACATTTCATAAGTTCTATATTATTAAAAAATATATACGGTTAAAGAGCCCTATTACAATTGGTAAATATATTTCATTTTATTCATAACAATTTCAATCAGATATTTATTAAAAAGGTCTATATCGCATAACGTGATATCGTTATAACGTTGTATTGTATGTATTGTTTGCGGTTGTCGCCATCGATCTCGTATATTATATTGAATACCGGAATATTTACCCGCCATCTCTAATCCTATTCTTTATCTGTATGAGTTATACTAGCTATCCTCTCCCCTGCGAAAATGAAATACAATACTGACATGTTGGAAAGAAATGGTAAACCGGTGGTACCACCCATCTAAACATGGTCAACGTGCCTTGTTACTATGATGAAATTGACGATCGCTTTTTACGATCTGCTTGACAGGCAAACAGTTGGTCAATATTCTTTAACGTAACCTGTTACATGAGAGAGTTCATACAAAAACATTTATCAAAACAAGTTTTATATAAATAATCCAGATATCAATTCCCTCAATGCAGTTGTACGCCAAGTTTGTAATATTTTATTGAAATGTAATTTGTATACGATTCAGGCGGATTTTCGTGAAAACTTTTTATTTGCCGGCTGTAATCCGACTCGGATCCTTGTTGGCTTTTCAAAAGATACAATCGGACATTTCTGCGGCTTTATTTAATATTAAAGTGAGCTCGAAATTGGTTTGGGATCTTTTTCGGGTCCTGATTAGATTGTAGAATCGCACGGTCTCGTTTGGTAACTCGTTGGCCAATCATTGAGAGGTGACCTTTGTGTACGCAACTGTTCGGTTTTAGAACGTAGTTCGATGGGATTGGTCTATATATAGCCACTTATTTGTTATTGGCAAATAAGGTCACGAACATTCAAAAAGAATATTGAAAAGGACGTTGAAAGAAATGCTAGCGGGCTGGTTTTAATTACAAAAAAAATATAGAACGAATTCTAAGGAATTGATCTGTTTGAAAATATTTTCTTCAAAAATCCAGCGACTGAAGTTTTGTAACTGAAAATGTTGTACCATAAAACACATCGTAAAGTTTATTTCACTTTATTTAATAAAACTTTCTGAATAGGACAAAAAAACTCTTATCTAAAATATAGTAAGAATTTAATTTCCTCAACCAGTCTTATTGTGTAACTACAATAGTATGACTGACTATTTCTCAACTATTACAAGTGACGCACATGTGGGCAGATTTCATGAAAATATGGCAAAAAGTCTAAATGCTCAAAGTAATATCTATTGTTTTAGCTATGACTCTTAGCGAACACAATGAACCTGTTGTTTTAAAACCGGCTCCCTTGCGGCGATAGCGACCGATACTTACTGTCACGGTTAGCCGAAACTTACTCGTCGCACAGAGAGTACAATTTTGGCATTGTTTAAAAGTATGTTAACTTAACCTGGTGTTGGACTTGACTAAATGAGGTCCTGGGTTCGATTCCTGGGTCGGGCAACAAAAAGAAAATTAGGTTTTTCCAATTTTCTAATATAAAAAATGTTGCTCATTATAGGATATGTGCCTGGTAGGCGATAGGCTTGCTTTTTAGACTTAGTGTCTTCGGCTAGTCCTGGGTGGTTGTGTCTCTGCCTACCTATATGAGCTAGAAGATACTTACTATACATAAATAACAAATTTGAAATATAAATACACATTATAATGGTGGCTGACATTAAAAAAAATATTAACAAAGAAAGAAAATAGTTTTTGCCACCTTTTCATGAAATCTGCCCCTATGTGTGACGTTAAAAAACTTCCTAAGTTTTCATGATATTTTTATAGGCCTTGAAATTAAAACCAGCATGATACCTATATGCGCAATGTGGGTAAATGAGAATGTTAGTATATTTTTAAGGATGTCCGATAAATTAGTCTATACCCGTGTCTTTTTGCATCCGCCGTTACCCTCATTTGTATCAAAAGCATATCTATTTTACTCGAATGAATGTGATAGAAATACATGCATACATACATATTTCACGCCAAGTCCCTATTCCACGCCCAAGAGTATCGAGTGCCAGACCTCACGATCCTGACAAACCTGTCTTGCTTCCTTCACATTCATAACCCTTTTCATACAAACACGCCGGTTTCGGAGACTCTTGACACCACCCTCGGATAATATCCGATTGATCTGATCGTGAAATGTCAGCCTTGGTCTCCCCGGGTACCTACATCCATCCACATTCGCATTGTATATCTGCTTTGTCAATCTTTCATATTGATAGAAATAGCTTAGATTTTAATTTAAAATCCAATAAATAGCGAAAACTTGAAGAAAACTCGTGCGACATATTTCTTTAAACTAACATCCATGGTCTATAACTCTAACAGATTATCTAAACAAGAAAATTCGCATCAATGACTTTTATGACAAGCTTTTATTCTAACCTGTTCCACTTAAGTACTTAAGCTGTCTTCCATGTGACCTAGATACATAAATATAACACCCCATGTAATTATTACCTGAGATCTCCCGAGAGTCGCTTTTTATGTGAACAAAGAAAAGTTAACAGCCTGTTATCTTGGCACCACGAAACCTTATGTTAATGACTATATTTTAAATATGATACCACAACATCGCTTATGAAATTCATATTTAAAATGTGTTCCTTAGAAAACTCCGAGATACTTTTTAATACAAAATTTTATTTCTCAGAAATGAAAAAGTGATCAAGACGCAGGACGAAAAAATAATGTCGTATATGAAAGGTTTTAATAACCAAGTGTCTACACTCCTAACTGAAACTCGGTAACAGTGATTATTGTCGTTAAACAGGAATATAACGTCTGAATAACGTCTTTAGTAGAAAAAACGTCAATTTAAAGTGAATGAAGTCTATCCGCCAATAAAGACCAATCAATGTAACAATCACGTTACAATATGTTAAAAATTATCAGCTATATAAGTGGCCTCGGGTTTATGAGAGGTTTGTTTAAAGATAATTAGTGAATTTATTATTTTGAGGGTTACACTCAAATACATAACTTTATGCCAGCCATTGTTTTTTTATCTGTGTCTACAATATATATTTAGGTGCAAAATAATATCACTTTTCAAAAAAATAAAAACAAAGTCAATATGAAAGTCAGACAGTAGATTGTCATAGTCTAACACAGAAATTATAGTCAACATTTTAATTGTAACAAAATATGAATTAGCAAATATTATGTACTCGTAGTTTTTAAAACCATGTTATTAAATAAAATAAATATTCGTGTTTAGATTAATCAAATCAGTTCGTTTTCCTTGTTCAAAAGTGTAATATATTAAAAAATAACAATAATTAATTGATTGCTAAAAGAAATCCGAATAAAATGCCTCCAGAAATTTTACAAAACATTATTTTTTATCAATTTAATGAACCTACTCTTGTTTTTCTTTTTAACAGTTCGATAACAAAAATATAATATCACAATCTGTAAACTCTCACTATAACAGAACCTTAGCCAGATCTGATGAAATGTTACCACTTTTGCCATTGCTTACATAATATGTAATATTTTGTTACAAGAAATAATTAGTAAGGGTTAACGCTGTGATGGTGAAATTAACATTTAAACTAATTATAAAAAGGGTTACCCCTAACTCTTTAGCTCCAGCAATATATTTCACATTTTATACAAAATATTATTAATATATTTTAATTTACTACATCAAAAGGGCGTGTAACCACCGTAATTTATGGAGCAGGCTTATTCAAATTGATAATGTGCGTATTTATTACACAATTTGTAATACAAAACTTCATAGGCCATCTTTATCCATATATAAAGCCTTAGGGAATGAAAAAGGGTTCAAAGTTAACGAAAACAAGCACATTCTCTAAAACCATTGATTCGAAAACAGACAAAGGTTCGTTCTTAAATAACAACACAAATATTCAACCTAATTTATCTTTCGATAGTTTAGCGTTTGATTGCGGTTAGAATTCATAAATAAATTGAGGAGTGTCACTCAAAGGGCGACGAAATTAACAGAAATGTTAATTTATATCAAAATCTCGTAGGCAACGGAGAATTGCGCTTCGAGTGCCGATGGGATTATGAACATCCTAAATATAACTAGAGTTGGGGGTAACCAATCACGTTATTTGGTCATTGTCGATATTATTCTGTGTTCATGCTATCGATAAATATTGTTTTTAGTACATGTCAGTTAAATGTACTCGTATTAGATGTAAAAAAAGACACTAAGTCACACAAAGCCTATTGCTAACCGGGCACATACCCAATCCCGAGCAACTTTATTTTTATTAGAAATTGAAAGTACACATCTTCTAAATTTTTTGTTGCCTGATCTCAAGAAGTCAAGTTTGACGCCTGATCACTTGACAACACAGGCGATTAATTGTAATATTAATTACTATAAGCGTCAAAATCTTCTGACGACTGCAAAAGTATACTTCGCTGCGAAACGTTCCCCAAGAAGATAATGGAGACAAAGTTAGACAATATTACTTAAATCGTTAATATTATACCTTGACTAAGTTGACACGTATTAAAATTAAAGCAGCGTATGACATAACTGAATGTCGTGGTGTGCTTGACTCTAATTACAGCGATCACCTCAAGAGAGATGGCGTCATTATTGGGCCGTGTTGGTCCGGGCTCCTTTGCAGAATAGACCATCTGCTTTCCTACCAGGCAGCTAGTAAAAGACGAGCATAGGCTTACCGTCATTAAGACCGTGACATACTACTAGGTGGTAGAGTTTCGCAGCGATTCCCCCGGATTGGTACAACCACTTTACTTATTCCTGCCGCAATAACGTCATGACGTGTTCCGGTTTGGAGGGTAAGGTAGCCAGTAAATTTACTTTTGATTGAAGCCTAACATCCCGACCTCAGGTTGGCAACGAACCAATACTACCTTTGGTGTATCTAGACAGCATGAATTTCTTACCATCATTAAATCCGTCTGCTTGTTTTGCCTTCCAACATCATAAAAATAAAATAAAAAAAAAAAAAACAAATAACATAAAGAAGACCAGACGTGGGATTTTCCTATATTTTTGTATCCTCGATAACGTCAGATGACGTAGTAGTTTTTAGCCACACTATGAATGGAAAACTGCCGGACCTGAGAAATTCACATCGTAGCGTGAAAAGTAAGTATCTTGGTGGTGTGCGCTTCCTAAACGACCTATCCAAGAGCATTTGCCAAGGAAATTTCAAGCCCGTATAGTTAGGCCGGTCTAAAAGGGCCAGGGTTCTGTCCACGAAAGTGGAAACTGTATCGGTATAAAGGCAATGTCACACACGTTGAAGCTCTTCAAGTACGTCACCAAATGAAGTATCCTACAGATTTGTACAGTCTCGGAATATGAATATCAGTTCGAGTTGGGACACGAAACCATGGAACATATTTTCGACCTAAAAATGGTCACAGAGTGGCACAAGGAATACCTCTGTACCTCCTTTTTTATCTACAGATGGCCTTTGACCATTTTCCTCGGTATATATTTTAAGGGGTCACAGACCAAAGGTTCTTCTAGAAACCTATGTTAATATAGTCCAAGAGTTTTGTACGGAGGTAAAGATATTTTGTTTGCTTACTCTACCAGAAAATCTGATACTATGGTTCAAACTGCTGTTGTTGACTCGTAATAATTTTCGTTTAGAATGATATTGGATGTACGTTTAGGCGATACGAACTAAATACTAAAGGCATGGCGGCGGTTGGACAAAAAAAATATTGCATTGGTATACATACAGTAATGACATCTGATACGATATGAAAACAAAGAACGATCCAACAAAGACCAAGCTAAAAGGAGAGGTCTATAAAACCACCATTAAGCATGTCCTTTTGTTTGGAAGTGAAGCATTACCGATACTAGATACATAGGCAAATATAGTACTATACGAAGATGAATATTATATAGCTCTTGATGTGTAACATAGCATAAAGAGCGCATGAAAAACATTCACTAACATGACAGCAGACCAACGGAGCAAGAAAACCACTTGAAGTAGTACAGGTGTGTTTTGCGCAATCTCGTAGGCTACATGGATAGTGAAAGCTTATACGGCATTAAACCTATAGGCACCAGTAAAAAAACTGACCAGAAAAACGATGCCCTAAATATAGTTGAACAAAACATATGAACTAATGGACTCACTATAAGGGATCTTGAAGTTCTCATTTAAGTGTAATAAAGTGGACCCCGGTGTTTCCACCTTTAAATACGAGGGGCAACTGAGATTAATGCTAGGATGATGATAATGACGATAGATTTGAAATTATTATATTTTAGATTCTCGTCTCTAGAGTATTTTCACCCCCATTAACCCAAAAAGGTAGGCAGAGGCACAAACAGGGCACCCACGACTAGCTGAAGACACTTAGTACCATGATGTGATAGGTGGCAAGCCTATCGCCAACCGGGCACACATCCAATCCCGTGCAACATTTTTTTTATTCGAAATTGAGAAGAACCACATTTTCTTAGGCGACTCTCTAGAGTGTTTCCGGATCTGAATCCTTTCAGTGACTGGGCTATTTCAGGTCCAGATCCTCATTTTTTAAGGATAAAACACAACGCAACTTGTGAAAATAATGTGAAATAAACGTTTTTCACTAGATTTAATATTTTACAATCGCCAATAGTTGGAAACTTAACTAAATTTGTTTTATAAAGCACTGGGATTTCTACGCTGTTATTAAACTGGGTTTAAGGTTATTACGCCAGTTTAAGTACTTATAGTTTATAGTAACTAACTCACAGACATTATTCTGTCGTAACTGTCAATTTGGAATTAAAGCAAACTTACAATTTAATAACAAAAAAAAAACATACATACATACGGTCGAATTGAGATACGTCCTCCTTTTTCAAAGTCGGTTAAAAAGAAACAGCATAATTGTTATATCCCATTAGTCGGGCGTTTTCTTAAAACATCTATTAGACTTTGGAACATACTGCCTCAAATAATGTTTTCTGGGAGCTTTGAAATGAGCATTTTATGAGGAGGTTCAAGAAACTTATAAGGCTAGAATTGGCAATATTTTTTGTGTTGCAAATGTCTATTAGTAGTGGTAAGTATTTCTCATAAGAAACACCCTTGTGTGTTATGTTTTCCATAAAAAAACAAAAGTGATAAATCACGTCCGTATTTGTGTTAAAAATCTCAAAAAACCTATGCTGTATATTGTCAAATTAAATTAAACTGGTTTATTAAATTGTAGTCAGGAGTTTGTAGCACTTTTTAAATGTCCTGTACTTGATATTACACGAAGACAATTTGTACTTGACCCCATTTGAAGTTTGTTAAAATGTTCAATTTTTTATGTTATCGGCGAACAACTGCCTACTTTAGTCGGCCAAGTTCTGCAGAGCAGTCTACCACCACCTTGTTGGTAAAAATCTATATTTTAACCTGTGCTCGCCTCTGACCAGCTGCCTGACTGAGAAGTAGATAGTCTTTTCTACTCAGTAGACCCGTACCAACGATCCCTCGCATATGTCACAAAGGTAATGGTAGTTTAGGGCTGCGACCGCATCACGCGATGATGATATTATTGGATTATCAGTCCGCCGTAACAATTGCCATTAGGCAGAGAGGCATCAGTGTATTATTATAATTGTCTGTTTATAGGTTGTTTATATCATCATCTGCTAGCTAGTTTATATTTAAAAAATATGAGTCAATGACTTTTTTACACTGCAAATTATTAATATTTGTATGTTAAAATATTAACAAAAATCACAGGAACACATAAACTTGGATTTTATACCTATTCAAATAAATCTTATTAGGTATCGTTTATAATTTGTCATCGATAGGAACAGTGTAACATCACTAAATATAATCACAAGTATTAGACCGGATTTCAATCTTGACCCGCGCCAACTCAGCCAAGTTTGGAATTAATTCAGGCCGTCTCCGTCCTGCCAGCTCCAAGTTTTCCTCAAACGATCGTTACTATTAGAGATTTTGTTGCTTTCAAATTTTCATATTTTACAAGCTTCTTAAGGAAACATAATTTATTCATTAACAAATATAAGCTAAGACTTTACCTATGCAGTTCCTTAACTTCACTTTTATTTGATTTAAAAAAAAAATTTTTAATATTTATATTAAATTTAATTTACAAAATTTCGAATTAGGTACTTTAACTGTATTGGAGGTACAAACAGATACAAAGTAATTAAATTGAACAAAAGTGTAAAATAATTGGAAACGTCCTAGTTAACAACCGACCCAAAAAACCGTCAGCATTTTGTAGTATGTTTGTTACTGGCAAACATACACAACACAACTGCCAATGGCAACTGATTTTTATGGCTCTTTTTTAAAAAGATAGATCAAGATTCTGAACTGCTCCCATGTTAGTTTTATCATGATCCAACAGGTGGTTTTGGAGTTATGCTTAACTCTATTAAGTGTTAACTTAAAGTTGAGTTAACACAAAAACTACTAGTACGATGTTCATAATATTTATGTGGGACCATTTGGTTGCATTTGCTATTTTTCAAAAAAAAATTATCAAGTCGCGACATGGTACCGAAAAGTTAGAGTCGGTATTTGCAGTTTTATTGCGCTTCATTATTATTTTTAAAATGCTATTCTGCTGCTGTTGTTTGAAAGAGACGTAGTCAGAATAGATGTAAAAGTTTTGGTTGATAATGTAGTGTTGGAGCAACTGAATGATATTGTATATCTTGGTTGTGCTTATAGCAGGGATGGGTACCTACCATCCCTGCTATAAGCACAACCAAGCTGCTTTTGGCAGGGATGGAAGGTACACCGCGGATGTAGAGAGGAGAGTGTGTGCAGACAATAGTGTGAGTGGAGCGTTGGGTAAGCTATTTAAAAGCGAGGTTTTGAGTCAAAAAGCTAAACTCGCTTTGCTTAATTCTGTACTTATCCCAACGTTATTGTATGGAAGCGAGAGTTGGGTATGTCAGAAAGAGCACGAAATGAGAGTGCTACGGAAAATCTGTGGTGTAACACTCGCTGACTGCATTTGCAACATTAAGATCCGAGAAAGAGTGTATATATAAAGAATAATTCAATAACTTAATGTGAATTACAAATACCTTATCATCTTATAATGTACATATTTGTGCATCATTATCAAGTAGGTTTATCTTCGATTTTAACTTCAGAATAAAACATAACTGCTACTTATTAAGGCAAGTATTTGTATTAAAATGGATTTTCCTCTTAGGCCAATTCGATTTAGAGGATATAGATTAAACTTTAAATGTATATACAATCCCGATTGATATTTATTTTAAGTTTCCCTGTAAACCAGTAACTGTGTACTGTAAAACACCACTGGACTTGTTTTGAAATAAAACTTATCCCATGAGTATAAACATCATACATAATCGCGTGAGACTTTCTCTTATAAACGTTACATCCGGGGTTAAGGGAAACATTAAGAAGTTAATATATTCAAGGCGCGTTCCTGCGCTTCCGTCGAGTAGCCGACGTGACATGTCTCAAATTATTTCAAATTGGAATATAAAATCTAGGGAAATACTCGGGCCCATGATTAGAAGATAAGGGATTATTTATGAGGTAACTTCAGAAAGGTATTTTACTTTAGTCGTTTACGAATTTGATGAATAAGAAGGGCTACCATAAAGTATCTACTGCTTTCCCAAAAATCAGTTCAAAAATGTCGAGCGTCGATGTGTATTCAGGTATTACTCTTAAAATAAAACTAATAAGAAAACTGGATCTAATGGCACCTCAAGTAGATTAGTACTTCATCCTGACCAATATCTGCTGTAACAACAGTGATCATCACTATTATGTTCCAGTTCCAGTAAAGCAGTTATAATAAGCTCATTTACGCAAGAAATTCGACAAACTAATTGAAGTTGGCAAGGAATCTATAATTCTATAAGCGACAAGTATTTTTTACCAACAGAAAAAATGCCTCTTATTTAATTTCTAATCTTGGAAAGAGAGATTTTGCTTAAGAGATACCATTTGAATATAGAGCCATATTCAATTATC
>NJDC01008944.1:7698-25065 GCA_002245475.1 Calephelis virginiensis
AAACCTCTCTAGCTTCCTTCACATTAATTACCCTTTTCATACAAACACGCTGGTTTTGGAGACTCTTGACACCACCTTCGCATAATTATAGGACTGATCTGATCGTGGAATGTCAGCTTTGCTATCCCCGGGTACCTACATCCATCCACATTCGCATTTTTTATCTGCTTTGTCATAGGTATATCATGTTATAGTATAGATATAGAAAGAGATAGAAAGAGAAAATGATTAGAAAATTACTAGAAATAGAAATTACTAGAAATAACTATTTTATATACATATATGTTTGGTTTAAGTTTGGCTGATTGGTCAATGCTAGCCACTTGACCAACGAGGCGGTCAATCTTAAAAAAATATGTATAAATAAAAAAACGACGGGTTGCACTCCTAGAGTGCTGGCAGAAATGAAAACTTGAATATTAACGTCGTGCATTTTTGATATTTTGGAATGGTTAGGGAATATTTTGCACGAATTGCTTTAATTATTATTAAAGTACTATCATTTATGCGGTAGAATACAATATTGATTTATTGCGCTATCGTACACAAACATGACAACATGAAGATTTGCGCAAGCGCCCTGCGCTGTATAAACGAAACAACAGGCGCTGGCATCCATTTTCGCCGCGCCGTAGAAAGAGAGGAGGTACTCACCTACGCCGTGCCGGCTGTTTACCCCTTAATAGGGCAAAGGACAATTGCTTACCACCTTAGGTTTTTGACCACAGAGCAAGGGTCGTTTATGGTACACTGTTATATGTTCTACATGTTTAATGCGAAAACACCTATAAAACTTTTATTAGTGCTGGCAACTACGCTAACTGTCAAAGTTTTGCAAATTACAAACACTCAGAAAAAAAATCATAACATTTTGACAATCGACTGTGTTTGGCGCCAAGAATTGAAATTTTGTAATAAAAAGATTCCGGTAAGTGATTTTAGGATAATTTATTATATTGGCCTGCATGATTTGTACAATAATTTTTAAAAAAAAACTTGTGCCGATTAGAAAATCGTCCAAAACTTTGTGGTAAAACTCTTAACATTGCCCGATTCAATCAACAAAGTAGAATTTGGTGGTAATATAATTACCTTTGCTCATTCGCGTACTGTTATTTCAGGAGAATGTCGAACAAAAAGAAGTTACCTGAGAGTGTTATCGCTAGTATTCTAGAAGATGATCTCTCCGCTTTTGAAAGTAGTGACGTAAGTGACACGGAGTAGCTAATTTTAGCCAATACCGTACTGGATTACGACGATGAAGTTTCGCGAGGTCTTTCAAGAATATTTGGTAAAGAGCATGATTTTGAACCGAGAATATTACAGAATTTTGAAGATCTTCCCGGACCCCGTGTTTCGATAGAATATCTGGAAAGCTTTGAACCAAATACCGGTAAGAAAAAAAAAGGACGCTAAGTGACTGTGATTCAAACGTCGTTTTTGACGCTCGTTCTGAACCAAGTTGCTCGACTTCAGCTCAGTCTAACTTAGCGCAGCCTGATTCGTGTGGCACATAACTGGTCAGATAAGATTCCAACCCATAGCATACCAAAGTTTGAAAGACAGCTGACTGTGAACATGCGCGTCACACATAAAACATCGCCTATTGAATTTTTTAACAACTATTTTCCTCAAGATCTGGTAGAGTTGCTGGTAGAAGAGACAAACCTTTATGCAGTCCAAAGACATACACTTCACTGGAGTCCAACATTTCCAGCTGAAATGCGTGCATTTTTTAGATGAGTTGTAATAATAAAGATGAGTCCTAATAAAGATGAGTCTTCATCCTTTATCTGATGTCAATCTGTATTGGTCAACAGACCCTTTTTATAAAAATCCTGATATTGCTAAAACTTTTACTCAAAAAAGATTCAAAAAACTAAATGAAAACATTTACTTGAATGATAATACCAAATAACCCGCAAGAGACATGCCAGATCATGATAAGCTTTATGAAATACGACCTATGATAACGAGACTAAACGAAATATTCCAGACTCAATGTTCTCAATCAAGCAAACAATCGGTAGACGAAAGCATGGTAAAATTCAAGGGTAAAAGCACACTTAAACAGTACATACCAAAAAAAAGAGGCTATAAATTATGGGCTTGGTGTGATGCTAAGACTGGATACATGTATTGCTTCGATATACATATTGGTAAAGCAGACGAAAATGCATCAAGTGAGGAAGGCTTAGGATATAATGTCATAATGAAACTGTGTTAAGGTGTTCAATGCAATACTCTGGTAGCTTTCGACAACTTCTTTACTGGCATTCCGCTAATGAATGATTTGCTGATAAAGAAGGGAATATATGCCGTTGGTACCGTTCACTTGAACAGAAAAGGCCCGAAAAGTAGTTGCCCAAGAATAAACTCAAACAGAAAAAAACTTGCAAAACACGAGTTTATGTATAAAACCAAAACGCCAGTTTCTGTTACACAGTGAACGGATACTCAACTAGTGAATGTTTTGACAACAGCACATCATCCTAAATCAAAGATACTACTCCCCACTGCTATTGCTGAATTTACTGTGAACATAAGCGGTGTGGATCATTTTGATCACTTTCGAGCCTCATAACCAATCGGCCTAAAATCGAGACGCAACTGGTTGCGCCTCTTTGATTTCATGTTTGATGCTGCTGTCATAAACGCTTACATAGCCTACACACAAATACATAAACAAAAAGTTCATACCCATCGTGATTTCAGGCTCCGTTTGGCTCCCAGTCTTATAGATGGATTCACAGTAAAAAGAATAATTTCTAGTTTTATTTTCCGGAATAAACAAGGCGGAAATTTCGGGGTACCCGCTAAAATCAGGCGCTCTTCTGTGCCACACTACTCAGAAGACCATGAAAAATTTACTAGATGCCGATTTTGCAGCACGAAAAAGGCTCAAAAACGATTAAGGATCATTTGCGGTGTCTGTAAAGTTTTATGCGCCACACCATGCTTCAAAAGCTTTTACATTGCTGTAGATGAAGGAGAAGTTATGGACTGTAGCGGTTCTGCTTCTAGTAGCTTAACGGGCTAAGGTCAATTAATGACCACCAGCACGTAAATGTAAACGGGCGATGTTAAAATAATTACCACCGATTTTCGCGTAACTCATGATTATCAATTTTCATGAATAATGTTAAAAAGTGTCCTATTAAGCGAATAAATAATAACAGAAAACCAGTTTTTTTAATAATTTTTATCTCCACCCTATTAAGGGTTACTCTCCATCCGTCTTTGGAATAAAAGTATGAGTTGTGTTTTTTTATTATTCATACCGTTAAATATCGAAATTCTGTTTTAAAGCGGTATAAGGCTAGCCTATGCATATTGTATCTGCGTCTATTTTACACCTACCCGACAATTAATTTGATTACTTTAGGTTTATATTTGTTTGAATTATCCAGGGATATTTATTTTTAATTTTCTTATTAGCGGTTAGTGTATTTTCATGTACTCAACATACACATTTAAATCGAAATCTTTGATTTTGTTACTGTTCCTGCACTGTTTTAGGTCGATTTCAAGGAACTAGAGGTCACCTATTGGTCGAAATTCGACCATAATAAATTTTAATATCTTGTTGATAAGAACGCCATCTTCATTTCTCAAGACCAACTACTTTGTTTCCAAACTTTTTAGTGCACCATCTGTAATCGTTTATCATTATCATCAATATATAAGCTTTTGTGTGTGTCAAATGCATGGCGGTACGGGTAATGTTTTATTTATTGATTTAAAGTACTTTATAAGTATTATTATTGAAAAATTAGCGTTCTGCACTTCTCCTACACATAAACTATAATTTTGCCAAATTTTATGCTCCTGCGTAAACGCAATTTTCGTAAAAAGGGGTCCAAAGTTTTGGCTTCACGTATTAAAATATAGATGAGGGTGCTACCGTGTCATAATTTTGAAAATGTTTAAATTAAATAAACTAAAATTACTCGTTAATAGAGCTTTAGAAATGGAGTCTTTAAGTTAGCAGTACAAACAAAGGAAATAGTAAACATCTTAATATCGAAGAATCATTAGATTTTACTTATAAAAAATAATGATTAAGTAAATTAAAACATTAACGAGTGAATGAATCCATTTTATGCACCAAAGGATTACAACCCTAGAAGCTGTTACACTAATTCCCAGTTTTCGAAACGCTAATCAATTTTAATCTACCATTTATATCTTAAACAGCTGTTTAGCTTAGTTAGTGCTTAACACGAGTTCGGCTAAGAATTCTAAACCGAATATCAATCGCTTTGGAACGATCTGTGCAAGACAACCTTAGAACTAAAGAGTTAATTTATTTATTAACTATGAACGCTCCTGCTTTGCACGGGTTTTTTTGTATTAAAAGGCAAACAAGCAGACGGATTTCCTGATGATAAGAAATTCACGCTACCTAAAGACACCAAAGTTGGTAATGGTGCGTTGCCAACGTGAGGCCGGGATGTTAGGCCTCGAGCAAAAGCAAGTTTACCGTCTACCTGACCCTCCGAACTATATATGTATGATCGCGGCGTATGATCCCCCACATCCGGCCTAACATCCCGAATGTTGGGCCGAATGTGGGGGATCATACGCCTTCACTGTTAGACTTTCTGCTGACCTCCCATCCAGAGAACTATAAAGTCTCTGTTGATGCCCCTCTTGGATTTTCCGACCACTGCTTAATCCACAGTGCAGTGTCCATTACACCTTGTGTACGGCTACAACCATCAGGCCGACGTCGAGTGGTCAGGCAGATTGGAACGGGATGCGGTCTTTTTTTGCGTCTTACCCATGGAGGCAGATTTGTTTCTCGCAGGTTCATCCAGACATCGTTGCTGATGCTGTCACTGATGTGGTGCTGCAGGGTATGGAACTTTACATTCCGTTCTCTTCAGTGCCCATTGGCGGCAAATCCCAGCCTTGGTTCAGTCGTCCCTGTAAGATGGCACTTAGCCATTAGCGGAAATGTTACCAGGCCTGGACTGCGGCTGCAAAGTCTTCTGATGAAAACACCAGCTCACTTAAAAAGGAGTATAACTCTGCCTCTAGGTCTTTCAAACGAGCCATTGCCAGGGCAAAGTCTAAGCACATTAGCAGAATTGGCGAGAAATTAGCCCGCTTACCTTCGGGAACAAGAGCATTCTGGTCTCTCACCAAGGCTGTCCAAGGAAATTTCACGAAGCCACCTTTACCAGCTTTACACCGGAGTAATGCCTCGCTGGTCCATGATGCGAAAGAGAAAGTTGAACTTCTAGGCTCCCTTTTTGCTTCCAACTCGACTTTAGATGACCATGGAAACACGCCGCCGACCATCCCGCGGTGTGAAGTGTCTATGCCTGAAATAAGGTTTCTGCCGAGTTCAGTGCGTAGAACACTTATTTCATTGGACGTCGACAAGTCGAGTGAGCCTGATGGTATCCCTCCGATTACTCTCAAAGCGTGTGCTCTTGAGCTGGCACCGGCTTAACGTGACTCTTCCGGCTCTCCTATTTATGAGGCATTGTACCGAATTCATGGGAGACCGCTTTTGTACACCCGATCCCTAAAAAAGGTAACCGCTCGGATCCATCCAATTACCGGCTTATAGCTATAACTTTCTTGTTTTCCAGAGTTATGGAATCCTTAACAAACTGGATTAAGCCAGCTCTTAAGTTAACTAGAGGAGCACCAGCTGTTTAATGACCGTCAATACGGTTTTCGTCGTGGTCGTTCAGCTGGTGATCTTTTAGTTTACTTAACATAACGATTGGCGCAAGCAGTCGAAAGCAAGGGGTAAGCATTGGCTGTCAGTTTGGATATAGCGAAAGCCTTTGATCGAGTGTGGCACAAGGCGCTTCTATCGAAGCTCCCTTCTTACAATCTTCCTGAGAAATGATGCAAATGGGTCACTAGTTTTTTGACGGAGCGCAGCATCAAAGTCGGTGTCGACGGCATGTGGTCGGAGTCAATGCTGGTGTTCCCCAAGGCTGTGTGATTTCTCCTAATCTGTTTCTTTTGCATATCAATAACATGTTGCAAATTAGTAACACTCATTAATATGCAGACGAAACTACTGGGGAAGCCTTATACTTTGGCTATCATAATATATCTCGGGAACATGTCATTGAGATCCGGAACCAACTAGTGTCTGAATTTGAAAATCTCCTGTCTGAAATTTCGTTTTGGGGTCCGCAAAATCTGGTGCAATTTAACCCTAGCAAGATACAAGTTTGCGCGTTTTCCACTAAAAGAATTCCCTTCGTCGCATCTCCTCGATTTGAGAGCGTTTCCCTTACTGCCACAGCCTGCATTGGTATACTTGGCATTGACATTTCGCGTGATGTTCAATTTCGTGGTCATCTGGAGGAGGAGGCTACTAAAATAGCCTCTAAAAAACGTGGTGTGCTCAGTAAATCAAGACAGTATTTCAAGCCGATTCATCGCTTATAACTATACAAAGTGCAAATTCGGCCTCATATGGGAGTACTGTCTCAACTCTGGGCAGGGGCTCCACAGTACCAACTCCTTCCGCATTCAACGGAAAGCAATTCGAATTGTCAATGACTGGGCAATTACCAATCGACTTGATCCCTTTGCGCTGCGTAGAGATGTTGTTTCCCTTAATGTTTTCTACCGCATCTATCATAGGGAATATTCAGAGGAGTTGTTTGGTTTAATTCCAGCCGCTGATTTCCACCTTCAGACTTTGCGACAGAGTTTAAAGTATTATGCCCACCATCTTGATACGTGGCGATCTACAACTGTGCAATTTCGAAGACATTTTTTATTCCGCACAACACCGTTGTGGAATCAGTTACCGAGGGCGGTATTCCCAAACAATTATATCTTAGGGTCCTTTAAGAAAAGAGCGTACTGATTCCTTAAAGGTCGGCAACACATTTGTGATAATCCTGGTATTGCGGATGCCCGTGGGCGGCGGTGATCACTTTCCATCAGGTGACTCACTTGCTCGTTTGCCTCTTCTTGTTTAAAAAAAAAAGTAAGTTGACCGGCTCCCTTACCCTCCAATCCGGAATACGTCATGACGTTATGGCGGCAGGAATAGGTAAGCAGATGGTTCCTCTTCCAAAAACCGCATCGAAATCCGTTGAGTAGTTTTAAAGATACATACGTACATACATATCTTCACGCCAAGTCCAAGTCCAAGTCCAAGTTACGGGGTAGGCAGAGAGTATCGAGTGCCAGACCTCACGATCCTGACAAACCTGTCTTGCTTCTTTCACATTCATAACCCTTTTCATACAAACACGCCGGTTTCGGAGATTTTAAAGATTTAAGCATAAAAAGAGACATAGGGACAAAGGAAGCGACTTTGTTATACACTATGTAGTGATTATCATTTATGAAACTAAAAGTAATATCTGAAATACTAAGCCACTATTTATAAATAAAATCATAAAATTAGTGTTCCTTTTTTAAATATCAAATAATTCATTATAGCTCCTCATATCGATGAGGTGGAAACGAAGAATTTTCGCATTATTAAGTATAACTCTAAAACCAATAGTCGGATCATGATAAAACTAATATGGAACCACCTTGGTATCAACCTATCTTTTAATTAACGAACCATCGAAATTGGTTGGCTATTGACCGAGTAACCATGTAACAAACATATGAAAAAACATACTAAGAATTAAGAACCTTCTCCTTTTTTGAGTCGGATAATCAAATTGGACTATAGCGAATTGATTTAATAGGTGATTTTTTTGTGGAATTGGAACTCAAAGATTTCGTCATATAAAAAAATAAGTCAATAACAAATGCCAAAGAAAGTAATGGTACGTTGCTAACCTTATGCTGCGATAATGAATGATTTTACATCCTATTGTCCGAATCAGATAATTAAAAATATCAATCCGGGTGCATATTCCGGGTAGGTAATAAATGTTTACTGCTACTGTTATGACGTTGGTGTCTATCACTGTCATATTTCAGTGAGGATGGTAGGGACTAGGGTAGTTGGTAACCTTATTGACACAAAAGTTTTAACATCTCAACCTCAGATATCGTGACGTTACTTCGTCATATCTTATAATGAAAAATTGTCGTTAGGAGTATAAACAAATAGCTAACTTTTTAAAACTTTGTCCTTTCACAAATTTCACCCAGCTGTATAAAACGTTTTACGACCAAACACATCTCTCAATTTAAAATTAAAATTTAATTCGAATCGATCGAGCCGATTCAGAAACACACGACCACAAGTTTCCACCAATTATCCAAACCAAATATACAATTGTGAATGTACTTTATATACTAGGAACAATTAAAGTACAAAGCGCAAAACACTTAAAATGGTTAAGCTCAAGAACATAATGAGTTTCTGGTTATTTCATACGGAATAAAGCCATACATAATGATACTACATTACCACATTTTACAGGGTTGTACACTGGGTGAAATATAATGCAAATTAACGCCCCATATGAGAAGTTAAGGTAGGGTTGTCGATGCGAAAGTTTTTAATTTTTTTTGAATTAAGGAAAATTAAAAAGCTGTCATTTAAACAAACTACTATCACATTTTTTAAAATAAATTATCCAGTTAATCCAATCACAGAAATTAGAATAATCAGTAAAGCTAATTTTAGTTTTGAATAGTTTTTCTAACAACTCAAAATCGATTTATATAATGTGGTATTTAATAAAAGAAAATCTGATCACAACATATTTGTCAACCTTTCCTGCAGAAATCCCATGAGAGAATAAAATTTAGTAACAGATAAATGGCCGTAATGTATGTGAAATAAGCTAGTATTTGTCTTTGTGTTTTCCCCGTGTTGGTTCGGGCTCCTTTGTAGAATAGACCGTCTGCCTTCCTGCCAGGCAACTCATAAAAAGGCGAGCATAGGCTTACCATCACTAACACCGTGATATATGACTAGGTGGTAGAGTATCGCAGCGACTCGTCCGGATTGGTACCACCGCCTTACCTATTCCTGCCGCCATAACGTCATTACGTGTTCCGGTTTGGAGGGTAAGGTAGTCGTAAACTTACTTTTGCTCGAGGCCTAACATCCAGGCCACAGGTTGGCAACGCACGATTACCACCTTTGGTGTCTCTAGCCGGCGTGAAATCCATCTGCTTGTTTGCTTTCCAATATCATAAAAAATTTTAGATCTATGACGTTTCTAGGTGACGTTTATTTCTTTTTCATTTGCTATTCAACCACAAAACATCGTTTTTACTCTATTCTACTAGGTGAGTTATTAATTTTAAATTAATGCTTAAAAGCCGTATTAAGTTATTTTACCAGTTACATAGTATTTTTAATTGCAGCATGATGGTGATTGCAAAATAAAAAAGTGTATTTTAAAAAGTGTTAACCCTAGCACCCTCGCATTATCAAGCAGTCTACCCACTTGCTCGCTAGCTGTATTACTATCCTCATACAATCCAATTAGGCCTAAACTATACACTACGTATTTTTAACGTTTGGTAAAAATTTTAAAATCTTTGTTCGTGAAAACATTAAATCATTTTATTTATCATGGAAAGAATTAGAAGAATTTTCTCACTTTGTATCAAAAATATATTTGTTTTTATGTCAGTGATCAGTGAACAAACACACTGGTCTCCTGGTGGTAAGAGATAACCATATTTTATAGACATTGTAAATGTTTTGGGTGCGTCGCTGCCCTGTATCAGGAACGTTATGCCAACTGTACAAATCTGCCAGCTGCCTTACTCTACTGACCGGAACATGACACTGTCATTATGGCGATAGAAATAGGTAAAGCAGATCGTCTACTTAACAGGTATACTCATATGTGTGTAATGGGTATAACTTAACGAACACAGACTATGTATTTATTTTGTAACATTCTACAAAAGCGATCATAGTCGCTTACTGGCTACATTTCTCTCCTAACTAAAACAAAACAGTGGTAAGCAATGTCGTGATAAAATTTCCTCTTTAACCTACATAAAATGAAATGAAATCCAATTTTTACTTATGTTGTTTTAGCACGTGTGAATATGTCAGCATTTTCATGTTAAAGGAATACATATAGAGGGCTTTTTTCATGACACGAAATACATGCCACTTATGCCATACATGTTAATAAATGCCAATCGAAGTTTGGAATTTTAGATCTCTATTTTTGCTAAGTATACCGACTTAGTGAGTACAGGCAAGGTAGAAATGAAATGAAAATCGTCCAAGAGCATGTTTGTGGAAATGTTCTTTTCCAAACGTTTATAGGTAGTTTCGTATTTGTAGGTGGTACGGAATTGTAAATATGTTTACTAAATGTTTTCACAAGCGCATAAAAAGCGTTTTACATCCACACATAATAATGTATTTAACATTTAGAACTATAGTAATGATTTTGTTATTGAATAGGAGGTGGTGTTGGTTTAATTCTTTCTTCCTCGTTCAGTTAAATTAGTGACAACCTTCATTAATTTCTAATATTTAATAACAAGCAGTTTTTTCGAGTTTTGGTGCTATCATTTGGTGAAAATATGCTTTTAGTTTTTTTCGTAATGATTGAATATCGTGTTTATATTGAGTGAAAATAGTCAATTTTAGTAACATTTTTACAATATTGTTAAGTAAAAGTACAAAAACGAAATAATAATGAAGAAATTTGGTATCGTGTATTACTTCGTAGCTGTCAAATCCTATTAAATGAGGTTAAGTAATGAGGCCACCGATTTACTCAAAACATGACTTTCTTTGACTACTTTTGAATAATTTAAACCCGATTTTGTAATACGTGAATCGCGGAGTGAAGAGTGTCAAATAGGCACGTGGAATGTTAGAGGGGGAATGGAAGCGAAGATGAATGAATTGATTGATGTAATGGTTGTGATATGTCTGTGTGTGATACTTTTGATCTCCCCGGTGGCAGGTTGGCTCTGAGGTCTGGTGTATCACAGAGCGATCACGCCAGCGCTGGGGTAGGTATCATCTTATCGTCTCGCTTAGCCTCAGGTCTGAGAGAGTATGGTTTGATTGGTCCGAGACTGCTCTGGGTCCGTATTAATCTGGGAGTCTCTCGTCTCGTTGTTGACTCATGATCTGGAAAAGTTTTGGTGTTCGGTGAGGGATGTTATTAATATGGCTGAAGAAAATGAAAGAGTGATTATGTGTGGTGACTTGAATGGTCGGGCCGTACCCAACGGGCCACGCGACAGGCCGGTTACGAGGCCGTTCTTGGACCCTATGGCGTTTAGAGAGTGAATGATGCTGGTAAGCATATTGTGTGTTTATGTGTGGAAAGAAACCTTCTTGTGTCTAACACAATGTTTCAGCATAAGGACATACATACGTATACATGGAGAAGGAATGATCAAATGAGTATAATAGGTTTGATTTTGGTTGATAGTCGCCTCCAAAAGTGATTAATGGACACGAGAGCCGTCAGAGGCCCAACTCTTAACACGGACCACTACTTGTTTACTAGCCGGTTTAGAGGTCTGTTTAAGAAGTAAAAGGCACTGGCGAGGACGTGTTCCGTTTGGAGGGCTTGAAAGGATTAAGAGTGAAAAGTTGCAAGACCCGAGTGTAGGAAGCATGTATGAGAATCAAGTCCAAGCCAGGCTGAATAGTGTGTGCCTACCGGACTTAGACGTGGATGACTGTCGGAATGTTTTGAAAGATAGTATGGTTGATGTTGAGTGCAAAGTAGCACAAGTCTATGAATGGTGACGCATGGTGGGATGAGGAGGTAAAAGCCTCCGTTGAAAGATAAAAAAAGCTTGGCTAGACTATGTAGCATGTTTGCAATTAAATGACAGTATGAACGATTTGAAGAAAGAAATGTACCGTTGTTGCAAGAAAATCACCAAACTTTTAGTTACAGAGAAGCGTGAAAGGGAAAGTATGAAACTGGAAGAGAGGTTGGCTAAAAACTTCAAGATGAACACCAAACTCTTTTGGAGGGAGGTGAAGAAGTCTCGGAGTTGATCGTCTGCCTCCAAAATGAATAGAATTAAGTCTAAGAGTGATGATATTCTTGCTTGCACGCATGACATGTTAAAACGTTGGAGTAAATTTTATGGAGATATATATGAATGTGCCCAAGATGCTGCAGCTGGGTCCGAGTACACAAATGACTAGGAAATAGCGAAAAAACGGAATTATGATGGAAGAAGTTGAATGGGCGATAAGAAGTATGAATTATGGTAAGACTGTGGGAGTAGATATAGTTACAGCTGAGATGATCAAACTTAGTGGTCCTGCCAACCGGGACTCTTTCTGGGTTCTTTGTAACAAATGTTGGAAGACCAGAAGAGTACCCGAAGACTGGCGATGTGCGGTCATCATGTCCTTGTATAAAGGCAAGGGTTCACGCATGAACTGTACAAGTTACAGGGACATTCGTTTGATCAGTTTAGCATCAAAAGTGTATGGAAAAATAGTTGAAAGGAGGATGTAAGGGATGTCCGATGGAACATTGTGGGAGGCTCAAGGCGGTTTCAGGTCTGGAAGAGGATGTACGGATCAAGTGTTTTCGCTCCGTAACATTGTAGAAAAGCATCTGGCTGTTGGTCAGAAGGTTTTTTGTTGTTTTGTGGATCTCGAAAAAGCGGTTGACAGGGTTGTACATAAGAAACCAGATTATGGGATAGACGAGTCCTTGCTGCGTGCTGTACAGTCTATTTACTTAGATTGTAAAGCATGTGTGCGGGTAGACGGCAACATATCGCCTTGGTTTGATGTCAACATTGGCGTCAAGCAGGGCTGTGTGTTGTCGGCATGCTTGTTTATTTTGTGTTTCGATAAATATCTTCAAAGATATAGGAATGTAGGAAAGCATTTGAGTGACCAAGTGTTGAACTGCCTGCTTTGTGCAGATGATGCTGTACTTTTGGGCTCTACACCATCTGAGCTGCAGATACTTGTCACAGTTATGGAAGGTGATTGTAAAAAAAGGGGCTTACATTTGAATGCGACGAAAACCAAAGTCATGGTGTTTGAAACAAACGAAGCCAGAACGGATATAAGAGGTAGTTGATGATGTAGTGTTGGAGCAAGTGAATAAAATTGTATATCTTGGATGCGCTTTTAGCAAGGATGGAAGGTACACCGCGGACGTAGAGAGGAGAGTGTGTGCAGGGAATAGTATGAATGGAGCGTTGGGTAAGCTATTCCAATGCGAGGTTTTGAGTGAAAAAGCTAGACACCCTTTGCATAATTCTGTGCTTATTCCAAAATTATTGTATGGAAGCGAGAGTTAGGTATGTCAGAAAAGGCACGAAAGTAGGATTAATGGGTTCGAAATGAGAGCACTACGGAAAATTTGTGGTGTGACGCTCGCTGATCGCATTCGTCTCCGTGAGATCTGAAAAAGAGTGGGATTGAAAGAAAGTGTTGGTGTTAAACTTCGAAAAAGCATGCTCCGATAGTTCGGCCATGTGGAAAGAATGACAGATGAAAGCCTGACAAAGGAGATATACAATATCCCCAGGGAGACCAAGGTCGACATTCCACGATTAGATCACTAGGATGTTATCCGAGAGTGGCGTCAGGAGTATCCGAAACCGGCGTTTTTGTGTGAAAAGGGTAATAAATGTGAAGGAAGCTAGACAGGTTTGTCAGGATCGTGAGGTTTGGCACTCGATACTCTACCTACCTCGTGGCGTGAAGATATGTATGTATGCATTTTGGAAACTCCAGTAACTTGATTCGAATTTCAACTTTACTAATGGAAAATGCTAAATCTATACCTAAATAGTCAAAGATAAAGTATAAATATAAATATGATAGTTTCATTAAAAATGTAGGTGCTTGGAAATTTTAAATTTAATGACAACTCTAACCAGCTCATAATACCTAGCAGACTAACACTTAGCTGGCTGTATTACTATCCCATCCATAAGATCCAATCAAGCCTAAACTAGACGCTGCATATTCTCAAACGTGTATTATAATATCTCGGTAGAATAATTTAGCACTATAAATTGTTTAAAGTAAAAAAACTAGGCTATGTCACTTTCCAGTCTCCTATCTCGACCTGACATTGGCTAAATAAGTCGTGAAAAACGTATAAGAAAATATGTCGCTCCATTACGACATGAAAAAAGAATAGACTAACAAACATACTTTCTTATAAAGTCCGTCCGCTTCGTTCATAATAGAGTTAACATTTTTTTGCATGGCTAATGTGTTTGCTATCCTCGCGGATTTTACTTCATTGGACAAATATTAAGAACTCACGGAGAGGTTTTTACCTGCACCCGTGGCGGTCGCGGAACTCCAGTTTTATTTCAAAACTCTCAAGACCGGTAATTTATGCGGTCACTTTGCCGTCGCGGTCGAAATCATTACCCGCAAACTTGTATGATTCCACCAGCGGACAGCCCAAGCCGCGGGAACTGCAAACAACCGCGGGCGCTACGGGTGTAAAACGCGTCGTGAAATGTGCTGTTACGTTTTGTATATAAATCTACATAAATATAATATTGAATATAATCTATATAAATCTATATAACCCGCGGACGCGCAACCGCCGCGTTTGCGCGTAAATACCAGTCTGTGAGTTCTTAGGCCTTAGAGTACGAGCAGATTCTTAGCCCACGATATTATTATTTTCATCTATTGGACTGTTATCTACAACGTTACGGCCTCTGTGGTCTACCGGTCCGGCATTGGTCTAGTCCATTCCGACGCCTCTGGAGGGCCCAGGTTGGTTCCCCGGGTTTAAAAATCGTAGGAAAAATTAATATTTTCAATTTTCTAAGAAGAATAACGTTGCCCGGTATTCTAGGTGAGTGTATTAAATTTTGGGTTTCAGTTGAAGTATTAATATCGTTGATTTTTACAAAAAATAATTCACTTATGTTGCGATTGTGTAATTTGTCTAGAAATAATTATCACTAGCCAACCTTCATACCGCTTGATATTAATAGCTACTGACAGTCTGTATGGGAAGAATGAAAATATTGTCATTTTGCTGTAATTTTCTCAGTTCTCTCCATATGAACCGTCTCCTGACGATAACTTACATAGCAAGAAAGTAATTAGCAAAATTGTCCAACTGTTAAACAAACTATACATTTATAATTTTAGTATTATTAATATAATGAGGTAGATATATTATTTTTATCAATATATCTTTGAACAACGAATGTGACACTTAACTCGAAACAATTTAATAAATATTTTAACAATCAAAAGTATTCGTATGCGATTTTAGGAACTTACCAACGATATATCGATACATTTAATATCTAACATATATTGAGGATTACCATTAAATAACTCTTGAGGGTAAATATTCATACATAATGTACTTTCCATTATCAGGAGAGCCACCTCTTTGTAGCAGTGAAATAATCACTTTGTATTAAAAAATCAACTTTGATGTCAATTACTTTGAAATGAAATTAACAAATAAAACCGCAAAGTTAAATATTTAAAATGCATTCAAAATTTCGATTAAACTGTAAATACTTGCTCGTATTATAAAGCATGTTTCTTTATTCAACTAGTAACCGCATTTATTCATTTCATCATTGTTTATGAATTATTCAGGGTGGAAAGGTATTTAGTTTGTGCTGATTTGTGGGTATTTATAATGATCACATTATTTGATTAAGTGTCACTTTTATAACTAGACGTTGCTTTTTATATAGTGTCATAATTATTTTTATATTGTTCATGGATTAATTTACCTACAATCGAATGTCAACCCTAATGTAAAACTACCTAGGAGGTCCGTAGGCCCATCATACACAAAAAACAAAGGGGTATCCTTGTATAAGTATCGTCGACTAACATCAATGACAGAAGTATATGATTTTGATTACTTTGGGGATAGATTAATTTGTGAAATATTGTACTCTACCACATAAATGATAGTAATTTCATACTGATTATTAAAGCAATTCGTGCAAAATTATTCT
Organism: Calephelis virginiensis; assembly: GCA_002245475.1. Classification (NCBI taxonomy): domain Eukaryota; kingdom Metazoa; phylum Arthropoda; class Insecta; order Lepidoptera; family Riodinidae; genus Calephelis; species Calephelis virginiensis. Next base: position 23,551 of record NJDC01008944.1, read on the forward strand.
CTAACCATTCCAAAATATCAAAAATGCAAAACTTTAATGTTCAAGTTTTCACCTTTTTTTTTCTTAGAATACTATGAACATTTTAGTGATCCTAGATAACGTGCTTTCACTATCTGCAAAGCCGTCTACTTTTTCTTTTTATAATATTTATAATAACTCTCTCATGGATATTTGATACAGCTTTTTAGAATACATATTGGGCTTAAAAGCCTTATTTCAGCGAATAACTTCATTATAAATATTAAACAGGCAATATCGAGGAGGCGAATTTCAGATGAAAATTGAAAGCAAACCTTTAGCATTAAATGTTATATCTTAAAACGCGGAAGATGTTCATTTTGATATTCAAATTGAGTTGTTTTATTGCTTTAAAAGAGGTATTCTAATATAACTTCTTTAAACTCAGTAGATTCATTTTAATTGGATTAATAAATACAATATACATATGAATATTTAAGAGGAATTTTTACCTCTGCAGTAAAAGAACGTTTTTATTTTTCATTTGAGAAGGCAGTGGACATGTACATGTTTTCCCTGGTGGAAGCAAACATGGCCTATAGATCATCTTTCTTATTTATAAACATGGATTAACGTATGAATAAAATGTAGTTAGAGAGTACTTTGCTCGGGTTCATTAATAAGATGGTATAAGTATAAGTATAAATAAGACAAGACAACTTGAGTTTTATACAGGTTGATTTAGAGATCAAAATTACGTGAAATACGAATTTTTGTTAAACCTGTTAGAATTTATTGACTCACTGGTGCACAGAAAAACTCTTACGAGTTTATGTTGCACCTTTATTTGTAACCACATATGCTTATCTTTAATGTAAATAAATAATAATAATAATAATGGTATAAGTGTTATAGGTGCGTCTCAATTCTGTAACCGGGTGTAAGGCCATTTGTGCAATTCTATTGGCTACCCTGCCCACCTAACTGGAATAAGATGAAGTTGGAGTTGGCATTAGGAATAGGTAAAGCGGTGAATCCCTGCACTATGAATTGCTGTGCAACAGAAATAGTCAAAATAAATATTTAAATAATTTATTTTTTAAAACGTATTGAATCTAATTTCAATGAAAGCAAATTAGTTAGCGCTATGAATGTAACACTCGTACCTATTAGTAGTATTAAGTAGTCGTTAAAAACGATCGAAAGTCATATTTATAAAAAAAGAAAAAGAAGTTTAAAATTGATAGGTACTAAAAATAATTAATTAGAATGGATTACAGCAGTGAGGAAGAGTTCAATAGTTTATAATAAGAAAATAATAAATGAACGAATACTAATATACACATAAAAATTAATACGATTTCCAAAAACATATTTTATATACCTATACAAACAACAGGCCAACAAAAAAATAAAATAAACTTATCACTTAAATATGGCCATCAATAAAATAGGTTATTTCAATTGACATTTGTATGATTTGACCACTAACACGTATGTATAAAGCAGAGTGAACTATTAAGTACAAACGCACCAATCACAGAACTGATTTCAACA